>JADRCH010000033.1:13981455-14020849 GCA_019843965.1 Rhynchomys soricoides | reverse complement strand
GTGTATGTGTGTGTGTGTGTATGTGTGTGTGTGTGTGTGCGTGTGTACATCTGTGTATGTGTGTGTGTGTGTATGTGTGTGTGTGTGTGCGTGTGTACATCTGTGTATGTGTGTGTGTGTGTATGTATATGTGTATGGGAATCTATATGTGTATATGTATGTATACGCATTAGCACAAGCACATAAATGCAACCTAAAGACTGTAGGAACTTAAATACTTTCATTTTAACAGCAGCAATTAACTATAAGATATAATTCTAGTTTGCTTTTTTGTTGCTGTGATAAAATATTGAAAATAGCACCTTAGGGTAAAGAGATTAATTGGCTTACACATTCCCTTCATAGCCCATCTCTAAGAGAAATCAAGTCTTGAACTCAAGCAGGTACCTGGAGGGAGGAACTGAAGCTTACAGGTCTTATTTTTTGTTGTTTTTGTTAGTGGTTTTTGTTTGTTGGTTGGTTTGTTTCTTTCAGCTTATTAGACACCAACTCCTCTATAAAGGCAAAAGAAGACAGTATGGAGGTTGACAGTTTGTAATATTAGAATCTTTTCTTGAGGGCATATCTGATAAGATGAAATTTTTGATTCCATTGCTTGGTTACTTTTCTTACCAACACATGCAAGTGAAATTTAGTGACTTAAAGAATCAAAAGACAAAACTGTGTGTCTTCAAGACAACATAAAACCAAGCCCTATACATATGTGCTTTGATGAATTGCATCTCTGTATCCAACTAGACATTGCTAAGCAAGAGGTGTAGTCCTCTCGATTGTTATACAACCTTTTCAAATTCTTTTATTTTTGAGTTTATAATGTAATTACATCATTCCACTCTTCCATTTCTTCCCTCTAAATTCTCCCAAATACTCCTCTTAGCTCTTTTTGTAAACTTGTGTTCTCCTTTGTCATAATTATTGTTGCATATATACGGCCTGCATAATGCTACTCATACGTGTGTTCTCAGAGATGACCAGTTGTTATTGTATTTCCAAGGGATGTGTTCTTCTCTTTGCAGGATGATTTCCCCCACTATAACCATTCCTTATTAGTCTATAGTTATTTGGATAGTATTTAGGCATTTTGGAAGTATTGCTCTCAAGCTTGTTCAGCTCATGTTTAGCCTGTCATACTGGTGAGACTTTATGGATATATCTTCTGACATTACTATGAGATGTATCTTCAGAACAAACCCCTGGATTCTCTCATTCTTACAGACCTCTGATGTCAAAATTATTGCTAAATAAAAAGGTAAATTGAAACACAATTAGACAATTGAAAAGGTTTTGATATCCTAGAAATTAACTTTTTTTTTCATTTATTAATCTAACCAACCAGTATAGTGATGGTAGAATAACACATTTGTTGTTATGGACCTTTAAATTATGGTCCATGACTCCCTCTGGTTCCACAACTTTCTTCTCAATAGCCTCTCTCAATCATCATTAGAAACATAAATCCTGATTTGGGGCAAACTTCCTAGAATCTGACAGGCTGTTTATCAACAGCATAATTTATGATGGTCTTGAAAACTTGCATCTTCTAGTAAAATGCACCAAAACTTATGTTTCTGTCTTTAATTCCTTTTGTAGTCAACAAAGAAGATGCTATGGCTAATAGGCATCATGATCAAGGCAACCCTTAAATGTTAAAGGTAACATTTAATTGGGGCTAGCTTACAGGTTCAGCTGTTCAGTCCATTATCATCAAGGTAGGAGCATGGCATCTTTTTGGCAGGTATGGAGCTGGAGAAGAGTTCTACATCTTGTTCCAAGACTGTCTTACAAGCACCTAGGAGGAGGGTCTCAAAACCCACCCCACAGTGACACACTTCCTCCAACAAGACCACACCTACTCCAGCAAGGCCACACCCACTCTAACAAGGTCTTACCTCCTAATAGTGCCACTCCCTAGGCCAAACATATTCAAACCACCAAAAGCAGTAAACAAGCAAGCCAACATACAAGGATCTCATGCATTTTTTTCTTCCTCTCTTCCTGATTGTAGATATGAGGCTTTACATTCCTGCCTTGACTTCCCCAAACTAATGGACTATAAAGTGGTACTATGAACCAAATAATACCTCTCTTCTCTAGTTAGCTTTCCACAGGGTTTTTTCACAGCAACATAAATGAAAGAAAGACACTGTCCTCGACATCAGCAGCACATGTGTTCGATCTGTTTTACTTGATTTTTTAGTCCTAAAAATAGGGACCTTTGAAATGTTAGCCAAGTTTATAAGTACACAGAATCTGATGACTATGGGTGTCCATTTTCTGTTTTTATTTAGTATGTATGTACATGTAAAACACACACACATGTGATACATATGGTTATTGTACAATATTCTCAAATGTAAAGCTTATTTGCTGGTCTCACAGAACTTTCTAGATGACATGCAAACGTTTCTAAAGGATTTCTTTATACTCACATAGAGACTCTACGTCCTCTGCTAAATATATTATTTGTTAGCATTTTGCCCAGTCTGTCACTTTCTTAGTTTTTATATAGCATACCTTTCAAAAAGCAAAGGATTTAATTTTGAGAATATGTCATTATCAGCCTTCTCTGTTGTAGTTCATGCTTTTTGCATGTTATCCAACCACATTTACCTACTTCAAATTCACAAAGATTTCCCCCCATTTTTCCCTTCTATAATCTAGTTTTAATTTTTATTTATAATTGTGATGATGTTCAATTCAGTTATATGTAGCTCTCAAACTGGGCGTAGCACACTAATGGTGGGTACTATCTTCTCTACTTGTTGAAGGCATTTTCTTATCCATTTGTTTTTCCTTCTCATTTATCTTGAAAATCATTTCACTGTTTGTGCTTTGTTTTTTTTTTATTTTATGTTTCTAAGATTTATTTTTATTTTATGAATATGAATGTTTTCCCCCATACATATGTATGTATACTTCTAATATGCATAGGCACCAAGAGAGCCCAGATGAGGATTTCAGATCCTTTGGGAGTGAAATTACAAACGGTTGTGCATGACCACATGGGTGCCGTGAAACAAACTCAGGTCCTCTGGTAGAACAATCAGTGCTGAGAACAGCTGAGATGTCTCTCTCATCCTATGCTCAATTTTAAATCCCTTCTGTATGCAATCAATCTTTATGTCTGTCTTTTGGCAATATTAGTATAGCTTTGAAGAAAAATTTAAGAATTAGATACTCAAGTTTTTCTTTCTTATAAAAGGCATTCTCTTTATTAGGAGGTCTCCTCTTCCTCCTCCTCCTCCTCCTCTTCCTCCTCCTCTTCCTCCTCCTCCTCTTCCTCCTCCTCCTCCTCTTCCTCCTCCTCCTCTTCCTCCTCCTCCTCCTCTTCCTCCTCTTCCTTTTCTTCTTCTTTCTCCTCCTCTTCCTTTTTTTTTTTTGTGTGTGTGTTTCCATCTTGTCTTTGGGAATTGCTAATTTCTAAATAAAGATTTATTCAAATTTTATTTTAAATTTTTAATAACTCATTCAATGAACAGCGTTAGATCTTAAAATGTCTAACATTATTTTCATACTTCTGTTATTCAGTGTCCCTGATTTATACTATAAATACCTAATTGTGGAGCCCCTCTGCAAACACCACAGCCAGCAGTGTCAGTACCTGTTAGTGTAGAAGGAAGTCTGGTGTATCATGTTGAGTCAAACTTCAACAGCATGACACTGAGCAGTTTATTTTAGGCATATTTAAGTACAGTACAATTTGGAAAAAAAGGTTTTCTTGTGTAACACAATCTCATGTGCACAGTAGGGAATAATTCAGTTGAAACTTTTCAAATACTTGTCAGCACTTACAGAAAGACTAAAATTCTATAGGTAGACTAAATGTGTCATCTTAAGGGCCTATGGGAGGATCTGGTGTGATCTCAGTCATATAGACAGTGCAGAGGTCACTTACACTGTTAACCACTTCCAGTCCTGTTTGTAAGAATCTGGAGGAGTCAGGTGTGGCCTGGCCCTACAGATACCATAGAGCTCAGAAAGCTATTAACCATATCCTTTCCCGTGCTCCTGGGCAGCAAACAAGTTACACATACATCATTCTGAAAAAACACCCCTGAAAGCCTAACCTTCCTGGTTTCCCTGGTGCTCATGTGTTATCATAAGAACCTTGGTCCCACTACACGTAATAGTTATATGTATATGACTGATGCATTATTTGCTAATTTTAATAAGTTTTCATGTATTTGGTGATTCTAAGTTAAATAAAAATTTCTTTTTAAAATTACATATCTTTTCTTTCTTCTTTTTTTAAATTTATTCTTTTCTGCAATTAATGAGTAAAATAAAAATGCTATATAGTCTGTTGAAATTCTTGGGTTCCAGCAGGTTTTTGCTGCAGTAATGGTTTTATGTATATATATTGATGTCATCATCTAAGGAACACAGAGTTACATTTTCTTACTCAGTACTTATACTTTTATTTATTTATTTGTTTATTTATTGCATAGTGTATTGTTGAGGACTTTTGGATCAATATTTAATAAAAGTCATAATAGTTATTTTGTTATTTTCTGATCTTAACAAATCATTTTGTCTTTCATTGTTAACAATGTGTCTGCTAATTTGCCTCTGATTCCCATGATAGGAACCTTTGTCCCAATTTTAGGCTTAAGGCTGTGAAACTGAGGACACATGAGTTGTATGTGCAGATGCAAAAGCTATCCAGAATGAGCTTGGGCACAAAATTTAGTCCTTATGACTCCTCTGCATCACTGGCAGAAGCTGGATCGTATCTGGCAGCGACAGTTCAAGCTTCCACACAGGCAACTTGATCTTGGATTGCCTGCCGACTCTTTCTGTACTCCAAGACCTGAGTCTGCCATAGCCATGCAGCCAGGCTCTATCCTCCTTATTATTTATGTTACAAGAGTGTGCCTTTGTGACATGTGTGGGGTGCAATGCACAAATGGGAGAAGGGAGAGTAAAGGAAGGAAAGACAAATAGGACCCAGTGAGGACGGAGCTCAGAAAAGCTTCATTTCCTTCACGAATGCTTTTAGCTCCTCAGCTCCTTTCCCTGTGGATAACAGGAGATGCCTATATTTGATCATGCAGACACATTCATAAATATTTCAATAACCTTGTGAATCTCTCAGTCCTTATTGTCTTTTCTTTGTTTCTTTTCTTTTCTTTTCTTTTCTTTCTTTCTTTTTTCTTTCTTTCTTTCTTTCTTTCAATATTTACTTTATTTGCATTTCAAATGCTTTCCCCTTTCCAGGTCTCCCCTTCGGAACCCCCCTATCCCATCCCCTCCCCTGCCTCTATGAGAGTGCTCCCCCACCCACCCACTCTCTTCTTCCCTCCCTAGCATTCCCCTACACTGGGGCATCTAACACCCTCAGGTACAAGGGCCTCTCCTCCTACTCATGGCCAACAAGGCCCTCCTCTGCCACATATGTTGCCAGCACCACGGGTCCGTCCATATGCATTCTTTGGATGGTGGTCCAGTCTCTGGGAGCACCGGGAGGTCAGGTCAGTTGACACTGTTGCTCCCTCCATGGGGCTGCAAACTCCCTCAGCTCCTTCAGTCTCTTCTCCAACTCCTCCATCCAGGATCCCATGTTCAGTCCAATGGTTGGCTTTTCTTACCACAGTATAATTCATTATATTTGAGAAACAGCAATGAGAATAGATGCATGAATACATGTGTAAACCAAACACAACCATACAAAAATGCAGAGCACTCAATTTGTAAGTTAATCTGACACCAGAGAGTGGATGTAACCCAGCAGCAGTTTGCTATTCTCAGAGTGAAAAGAACCAGTTCCAACCATATTGTCACAAATGAGAGTTTCGTTCTTTTTATTTTAATTCCCCACTAGCCTTCCTAGTCAGGTATGTTAATTCATACCTGCAATTCCAACATTTGTGAGACTGACACAAGGGGACTGCTGTAACCTTCAGACCAGGCTGTGTTCCTCTGCAATACTGTCAAAAAAAAAAAAAAAAAAGCATTCCACTGTATACAAGTGAAGGAATGCAGCTGGGAGATTGTTGCCCTAGGTGAGATAAACCAGACATGGAGGGACAAGAGGTTCATGGTTTCACTCACAAGCTTAATCTAGAAAGTTGATCTCACGGAAGCTGAGACCAGAAAGAAACTGCCAGAGCTGGAGAAAGGATGAGGAGAGATTGAACAGTATGCACTGAGAGATGAAAATAGAATGTTCTGGTATGTTATTGCAAGAATAATGACCTCAAACATGCGTAATAGTCTGTATATTAAAAAATAAAACTGGGAGGATGGAGACTGTCTTTGCCTATGAAGAAATGACTAATATTTGAGGAGTTAGCGTTGCTTATACTGATTCTTCTGTTGTTGTTTTCTACTCATTTGCTTATTTTGTTTTCCTCAGACAGGGTCTCACTATGTAATCAGGTGGACTAGACCTCACCATGGAAACCAGGCTGACCTCAAGCTTACAGCTCTCTGTTAGCTCCTTCCTCCTAATGGCTAGAGTAATGGGTACACATCATCACAGTCAACCATCCTGATTTACAAATTACACATTGTGCATGAAACAGAAGATCACATGGCATCTCTTTGATATGCACTTTCTTGTGTTTTGATGCATCCATCAAAATATAAAATGTACAAAACTGAAGAAATAAAATAAAAAGCACCAGCAACTCACAAAACATTGCTCTTTGCATTTCCAACACTGCAGTCTGAACAGGGTCTCAAGTAGTTCATGTGGAAGACATTTAGAAATAGACACTAACATCTGGAGAAGATGTCTGCTCTGTGAAAATGACAGCAGCTTGCAAACTTGAGCTGGCTCACAGTTACTCACAGGAGACATTGTTAATTTCCTCTTCAGAAAACCACTACTTTATTAGCATCCATCTTTGCAAAATAAAACTCTCACCATTGAGAAGCACTGAATCCAGGAAGGAAATAATGTTCAAAGTCACCTATCATTCCAGATGTTCTTAGATGTTGTAGTTTTGACACAAAAGCAGAATCCGGAAACATCTGGAGTCATGCCTTTGTTTGTCATTTCCTGGTTCCAAATGAAAGCTGTCCTTTGACGTGTAGGTGGCCTGGCATTTGTTACAGTGTTCCAGATGACTTTCCTGAGGTGGGATCAGCCACAGGAAATTTGTGCAGCATTATACTTTTTAATCACTGGTGATGATGCAACATTTTTTACTTTAATTTCCTCTTAGGACCTTCTTAGATATTGTTATTTAACTTATTTTTTAAAACATCATTGCAGCCAGATGTGGTGCTTCCTGCCTGCAATTTAAGCACTAGGGAAGCTGATGCAGGAGGGTCATAAGTTCAAGATCAGCCTCTGCTACATGATGAAATCTCTGTCTGAAAAGAGAAAGAAAAAGAAAGAAGGAAGAAAGGAAGGAAGGAAGAAAGGAAGGAAGGAAGGAAGGAAGGAAAGAAGGAAAGGTGGGAGGGAGGGAAGAGAGAAAAATGTAGAAGTAACATTTCAAGTTTATTAATTCAGGACAAAAGACATTTTATTTTGTTTTCTTCAAATCTAGCATAGTTTCTGCAGCATTCTAGCTCCTACCAAACATGTGGATTCATTAAACAAATGACTAAGTTGTCAGACAGAACTTTCTTTCCATTTTCTTTCAGAAAAACATGTTCATATTAGAAGCACGCACATCTCACCCCTCACCTACACCCTGTATGAAAAAAGAAAGAAAAGTAAATTACTTCAAGCCTTCTTTTTGCTTATTCTTGTTACCAAATCAAGTGATCATATGTGTTCTTTATAAGCCAATGATAAATGTAACTTATAAAAGAAATGTCTAAATGTGCCTCTTAGTTTCTTGTGAGAAATGGGTTCAGCTATGAAATTCACTCATTTTTTATGCTTTTACAATTACATGTGCTTATGTAGTTAATGCCTGAACCCCACTAAGACCACCTACAGTTTCAGGAATATGCTATTTTATCTTTTAGTACTGTTTATTCATGACTTTGAAACCATCAGCAAGCCCTATTCAAGGCAGCTCAAGCAAAGCTTTTGTTGATGTCAACTCTTGAGGGACCAGAGACTGGAGAACTTTTACACAATCTTAAATTCGCAAGAGAAAACAAGTGGATGTTAATACAAACACTGAAATCCTCAATCAGGAGGTTTTTCATTCTTGGTGTGGTCCAGCAAGGCCAGTTTGAAATCTGCTGACAGGATGAGAGCAAAGGCATCCAGAGGGATGCATAGACTGTTTATTTTTCTTAGCAACCACAGGAACATTGCAGACAGCCAGAACTGGCCCTGTAAAATGTGTTGCAAAAGTATATGGAGTGATGGTTTAGTTTGGATAAAGTCAAGTTGTTTCTGTACTGATAAAGAATAACCATGCTTTCTGTTTTGTCTTCTCCAGGATTTATGTCTATGGCAAAAGTCCAACATCTAAGTTATGCTTGATATATCAGCATGTAATGAATCCATGTCCTTTAAAGTGTAGATTCCAAACCAAACATTCGATTTTCAGTCCTTCCAGTAAAACCTCCTCATTCTTTTCTGTCTCTGCCCATGGTGACTCCATCCTTCCAGTGGCTCAGGCCAAAACATAGACTCATCTCTTTTCTCATGCCCCTTCTCAAAGGTCAGCCAAACCTGTGTTCATCTGCCAAACAGATCTGTGTGCTTCCTCCTTCAGCATCATTTCTGTGTAGACCCAGGCCAAAGCCAGCATCATTTCTTGCTTGGGACTTAAACAACCATCTGCATATTCTTCCCTTGCCCATCCTTATAACCCTGTGTCTGTAATGCCCCCTCTGGAGACCACTTTAAGAGCTTTCTATCTTGCCCAAAGTCAATGTGAATCTTGGGACTGAAGAGTTGGCTTGGCTGTTAAACATGCTTGCTGGTCCTGTAGCTGCAGGGCAGGAGCTCACAACTACCTGGGATCTCCAGATAATCCTGTGCACATAGAAACACAGCAACTGGCAACTGTTTCTTTCGAGACAAGGTTCTATGTGCCACATATTTGCCTCAAATTAATTAAACAGCCAAAGATGGTCTTGAACTCTTGACCTTCCAACCTCTGTGTAAGCCACCAAACACAGAAAGATTTCATGACTCCTGTAAAATTAAACATACCCATCTCATAAGTTTGTTAATTTACTTTAGTCTTTACTAAGTGGTAAAAGTAAATATATATATATATATATATATATATATATATATATATATGTGTGTGTGTGTGTGTGTGTGTGTGTGTGTGTGTGTGTGTGTTTCTTCTTGGATTATTATCATTGAACGTTAGATTTGTATATTTATGTTACGTGCCTCTATACCGAGTGTTTCATCAAAATGTCTCTGGTGAAAAGACCTCATGCATGGGAAAGCTAAGGAAGCCCTGCTCTGCAGAATTGAAGACTGAGGTAACATTTGAGGAAGAGTAAGAAGGATGAAGGGGGAGTTCGAGACAGCGAGACTCTTCCTCAAATGTTACTTCAGCCCTTCACAAATATGTAAAACATCCTGACCATCTTCTCTAATTACTTAGTCTTCGATACTGCCTTACTTCCTTCAATTTCATATGTCAGGCCCTGCAATGTCTCTTTCTACTCCCCTGTTTCTTGCATAAGGATGAGGTATTTGTCACCCAAACATATCCAGGTGAATGGTGTCAAGGACACAGCAGGTTTGGAAGAGATAGTGTTAAATTAAAACAGTAACATTTTTTGATAGACATTTTTAAAAATTCCAGGTAGATTGAATAGTTTTAATAGTTCATGTGTGTTTTTAAATTGATTTGTTCTCTTGGGCTTGTTGCTGATGATCTGGGAACAATAACTAAACCCTTACAGTCCTCATTGAAGGGTCTGAGGAGATCATCTGGTGGCATTATTTTAGTCTTCATGTACTCAGATGAGTTCTTACCCAGTCATATTCTGGTTATTTATTATTGGGGTCATAGATATAATATAGCGTTTAGCTTTTCCTTTTCCTTGAGAGCATTTTATGTCACTGAAGATTATTTAACTTTACAAAATAATTATTACTGGATGTGAATTTTCTAAGAATAGTATATCTTCTCTCCTTTGGTTACACTTTATTTTCCATTGCTATGCACAGTAGCTTGAAACTAGCTCTCTTCAGCGTATGATGTATTTGTGGCAGATGGTGTGCTTACATATGTGAATGGATACACTAAAAGTGTTTTAGCAAATAATGTGGGAATCTCGAAATGACTGCAATGTACTGAGGAAAATGGCATCTGAAGGATACAGAGGTCTTACAAGTGTCCAGCATGGCAGCTTAGGAAAAGGCATGCCTGGAGTTGGGGATGGATGAGAAACATCTGGATAGAATGCTTTTAGTTTCCTTGAGGGATTAGGTGTTTCTCGGTTTACACGAAGATAAGATAGTTATGTCCTGCGTCTGCAGCAGCTGTAAAACTTTATTGAGAGAAGGAGTTTCCTGGCACACTGTTATGGAGAAAAGAAGAGGGAAAAATGAAAGATGATAATAAAGACCCACAGAGAAGAACATTTCTAGTGGAACAGAGAGACCTGGGTTATACTGATTTATGCAATATAGATGGCATGGTAGCATCTTTTGCTGGGTCAAGGTCATAGATAACATAGGAATTAAAAGACTATGTGAGCTGTGTTCTGGGAAGTCTGGATCCTTTGGACAGGACAGGAGAGGGTTCAGGATAGCATAGAATCTGTGTGAGATCTACAAAAGACCAGAGTCAAATGATTTTCAGCATTTAGATAAACCAAGTGTAAATCAAATTTCATTGTTGTTAAAATAAATCAAAAATAATTATTTTATAAAATTAAAATCTTGGTTAATAGTGGGTTTGTCTGTCCTGCCAAAGATATTTAAAGTTAAGCGCAGTGCCTGTAAATATGACATCAGTAGAAGGTAGTGTCTGCAGATATAATCAAGTTACTATGAGCTCATAATGAACCCAAGTGAACTGTAGTCCAATACTACTTATGGGTCTATAGACAAAGTCAGTCAGTGAAAGCCATAAGAAGACAGATAAGAGGTGGACGAAGATTACAACTGAGGTGCCCCATAAGTCCTGGAACTGGAAGAAAGTAGCATGGGTCACCAAAGGGCTTTAGTGCCTGATATAATCAGTCTACAAAGAAAGAAAAAAATGTATTTTTATAGGCATGGTAAGGAATATCCAGAAAATCATGATAGTAAGATGTTTTTTGTTTGTTTGTTTGTTTGTTTGTTTTGTTTTTTCAAGAGAACAAGACTTTATTGAAACATTGGGTTTATAAATTTGGGGGCTGGGAAGATGAGATGGCTCAGTGGTTAAGAGCACTGGTTGCTCATCCATAGGACCTTGATTCAATTCATTGTACCACATGGCAGCTCAAGATCTCGTTCCAGGGACCTGTTGCCTGCATATGGATTCTAAAGGCACATACTACACATACATGCAGGAAAAGTAAAGTCAATTTTGCTTGACAAACTAGCACTGGTACCTGGAGACCCTAGATTGGCATTTCTGCCCTGGGCACTTTCTTGTATGACAAACAGGGAAACTAACCTGGCCATGTTGGCTCTACTTAAGATACCACAACCAGAGAAACTCAAGAGCATCTGTCTAACAATTCTTTACAATTTGAAGGCTAATCCATTTTACCCAAAGTTAACTATAGCACACAGGCAGGCATGATGCTAGAAGTATTTCTCCCATCAATTGGGGACTAAGCAAGCATGAGCCTTTAGGGTTAATGCATATGCAAGTCCACTACTGGCACACCTGTAACGTCAGCTTCTTGGAGATGGAGAGATCCACAACCTTGGTATGCCAGTTTGGGCTGACAACCCTAAAATCAAACCAAGCCTACAGCAGGAATTCATTATCCCCTCCCCCAATCCAATGACTACAGTAAGTAAGCTCAGGTCTATTACATAATTGCTAGGGATCTGCAAGTGGTGTCCACAGGAGGATGGTAGCATGTTTTAACTAAACCATTTATCTTCTGATTGAAACATGGAAAGTGACAAGAAGGAGCTGGGTTTCTACACTTCTTGTCAAGGAACTGACTGTACAACATTCCACTAGGCCTCAGCTCTCAAAACTTCCAGTGTTTGGCATAGTGCAAAGCTGAGTCTAGATCCCAATGTGGGAGAGGACATTCTAGATTTCAGTTATAGCAATGGCTGAACCAACACTTGGTTTTGAACTTCGTCCTCTGAAATCATAATAGAATGGATTTATTATTCAAAGCTACATAGCTTACATTGCTTTGTCACAAAAGATTTAGAAACTCCATACAGTGGTGGTTTTGCAATGGGTAATATAAAAAGGAATGGTCCAATAGGAACCATACAAACTTCCTGTGGTCTTTTAGGAAGATTAGGGATAAAGCAATGACTCAACAGTTCTAATGTGGTGATCATTGAATACAATTTCCTATGTGCAGTGACATTAACCATAACACTGTTTTCTTTCTACCTCATAATTTGTGCTATCAATATGCAATATAATGTACATATCTGGTCTCTCTGATGGTCTTAGGCGACCTCTGTGAAAGGAACATTCAACATCAAAGGGGTCACAAGCAAAGGTTAAGATCTGCTGGCCTAGAGCATCAACATTTCTGTTCATATCGGGAAGGCAGAATCTCAGACTCCAACCAAGGCCTGGAAAGAGGAATTTCCCTAGAGACTAAAGCCCAAGGTGTGTGTTTGGAGA
Source organism: Rhynchomys soricoides (assembly GCA_019843965.1). NCBI lineage: Eukaryota > Metazoa > Chordata > Mammalia > Rodentia > Muridae > Rhynchomys > Rhynchomys soricoides. The sequence goes on along the minus strand of JADRCH010000033.1, from coordinate 14,008,199 downwards.
GTGATAGCCACAATCTTGGCAAACATCTCAATTTTCCTCATCTTTGTGTCTCTGATACTTGTTTAAACACTGCATTAGCTCAGTTACAACACATATCACACTATAAACAACTGGGAAATGACATGTAAAAACATCTGCTTCTTTTAGCTGTGCAAATGGTGAGTTAGGAAGGGATGGTGAGGGACTTTATCTGAAGGAATAAGAAAAGAAAGTCGTGTTGCTATGTAAATGATGAGTTCTGAAGAGTTAGCTCCCGCTTTTAAGTAAGAAAACTGAAGATTTCTTTTCTATCTGTACCCACATCCAAAAGGCCTCAAGACTTTACCAAACAGCTGCTATCTGACAAGTGTTTACTACATGAGCCAGTAGGGGACATTTTCTACCCAATCATAACATCTTCCTTTAGGATTATCTGTCAGGAGGAATTGTTAAAATGTAACACTTCCTCTTTATGGTAACTTTTAGGTCTCAATAGCAACTCCCCAACCAATCTCCATGATGAACCACTGCCATCTACAAATCATTCTTGCTAACTTCCATTTGTTCCATGATTATCTTCCATGTTGTTTTGCACTTCTGCTATGATGACAGGATGCAGCTGCTCCTCTTAATCACTATGGTGATTTAGCTATGCTGAAATGTTTCCTGATGCATTTCAATTACTTTCTGCCTGTCAAATTGTCAAATAGTTAATAACCCCCCAATATTCATCCAGATCTCTTAATTATTGTATCTTCTATTAAAATATTATGATCTTAAATGATAGACCTTAAGTTCTGGTGTCTCATCTAATAGTTTTTTGTTTTTGGAGGGGGAAGGTCTGGCTCAAGCTCTACTGTATGAAAGAAAGATTTAAAGTCACTAAGAATGATTGACTATATTTACACAAAGCAATATGATGCCAGTTAATTGTGCTTATTTAAACTTAAATTTAGGGCTGAGGAGATGGCTCAGTAGTAAAAGTCCCTGCAGTGCAAACATGAAAATCCTCAGCACCAAATAAAAAGACAGGAATGGTGGCATGGACCTGTAAGCCTAAGTCTAACAGCCTGGTACAAGTGCATCATGGACAAGACAGCCAGTCCCTGTTACACTTCAAACTCCAAGGTCATTGAGATAGTCTGTCTTTAAATAAATAAATAAATAAATAAATAAATAAATAAATAAATGTGGCGTGGTGGGCTGTGAGAGGAATCTTGATAAGGTTGATCTAAATTTAGAAGCCCTGGAGACCCTGAAGGGACAGTAGGAGCTTTGCCTGCTCCTGTTACCAGGCCCCTGTCAAGTAGCCGCAGGCCCCTTGTAGAGAGGTTTGAGGCCACCAGTTATGTAGGGGCAGCACCCCAAACCTTCCCACATGTAGATGAGGTATCCCCAACCTCTGAGACCAAGCCAATAGGAAGCACCTACTGTTGTAAGACCCCAACCCACCCCAAAACTCTATATAAAGAACCTATCCAGAAGAAATAAAGGAGTGTGAGAATCACCCTGAGAGCTTCTGTCATAAGACCTGTAACATCACGGCCAGCTCAGCCCAGCCTGACTCAGCGCAGAGCAACCGATGCAGCTTCTCGGAGCAAGAGAAGAGAAGACAGCAGTGGAGTTGGGCGTGGAGGTGGAGGTGGAGGCAGCTGCAGCAGCTGAGGCAATTCCCCCTCCCTGCTCGCATTCTCTCCCCTTCGCCTGAACCCTCATACCTGGCCTTGCCAGAGATCTCCAGGGAAAGCAGGCCCAAAAATAAATAAGGTAGCCAGTGATCAATAGAAAATAAGTCTATTGTTATCTCTTGATCTCCGTGTATATACACAAGGGGAAGTGCACATGAGCATACAAGTGTACACCTGAACACACAACACAGAAAGTAAATTAATGAGTAGATAAATTATATTTAATTCTATCATTTGACTATAGTATAACATGCCTAATGTTCTAGAGCTATATGTGGTTAGAGGATACTAAGGAGGGTAATAAAAGTATTGGACATCTTAAAATTGAATAACCAAAAGAAATAAAAAAAAATTGTCACCAAAGCCTTTTATTCTGCTGTAAAGTAATGCCACTTCAGGCTGTGGTCTGTTAGTCTACTGCACAGGCTATTGCTAGTTTGGGGTGACTTTGAAATGAGTACACACTTTGCTAAAGTACCAGAAAGAAACACCATGGGAAGTTTACCTTCTGTGTTTAGAGCTGCACCCTATGGGCCTATTGCTTGCTGTCATTGGGACTTCCATGTCTCATAGATAATAGGAATGATAAATACCGATATGTGGTCATATCGTATTGACTGTGGCAACGGCAGTAGATATTTATGATGTCATATGCAGTAAATAACTATATCATTATAACACATGTACTTTAAAGTATGATTTTAGCATGGTTATTAAGTGATGATGAAGTGTCTGATTCTTGGATTCATGAGATGATTCAGCAGGAAAAGACACACATTACCCAAGCCTGGTGACCTTAGTTCAATTCCCAGAGCCCATGTAAATGTGGAAAAAGGAAGCAGACAGCACAAAGTTGTCTTCTGGTCTTCACATAGAAACTCTGTTTACCCCCACCCCCAACACACACACATTAAATACATGTGCATACATGTTATACACAAAATAGTTCTTTGTTTGGAGATAGAGTCCATGAAATTTCCTCACTTCTCTTTCATCATGTCTATGGTGACGTTGTCCAGCTCTTCTTGTTTAGGTTGAAGTATCAGTGTTAAAATCCCCCTTTTATTTCTAGTAGATACAATTTCACAGACTATTTCCTGGGTCTCTAGCCTTAACACTCTTTCTGGTCCCTCTTCTTCAATGTTCTCTCAAAATTAGGAGTAGGAAGTGTATTATAGGCATAGCCACTGATACTGTGTTCCTCAAAATCCATTGATCTCTGCATTGTGACTAGTCTTGTTTTTCTGTCTTGGTCTTTTGCTGTTGCAAAGAGAAGCCTTTCCAGTAAGGATTTGGAACTACACTTGTCTGTGGGTATAAGAATAAATGTTTAGAATGAAGTGAGGAATTTCCCTAGTTTATTAAAATGGTGAAAATGGATTATCCTCTGAGATCTCTCACATGTCCTTGACTCACATGTGTTTGACTATGTTTCCAGTGTTCATCATGATTCCCTCCTGTGATGTGTTCCTTAACTCCAATCAGATGTTGGTTACCACTAAGATATGAATACAGGTATTGTACTTTCAGGGACATCTTGGAATCCTGGTAGTTGTGGTTAATGGATTTCACAGCTGGGTAGGACTTTTGGTTATTTCCCTTGCCTGGGAGCTTCCAAAGTATCTTGTAGGACTATGAAAGTTAGTAATCAAGGAGTAGGCATTGAGGTCTGATAGAGATCTGGACCTCCGAGTCTCGTGCCTGAATATATGGAGTTTTCAACCTTAGGGGATTAGCGGTTTACTTTTAAAGTCTGGGAGGCAACTGAGGGCAATGGATTGTTTCAGGAGACTCATGTATTCTCCTGACCAACAACTTTAAGGGGTTTCTTATGCCTGGTACTGAGACTTACATTAGATAGTTTGTGGCTCCAGAGGAGAGCATTATCAGCGTCCAAGAGGTAGGTAGGTATATGTATATGTATATGTATATGTATACGTATACGTATATGTATACGTATATGTATACGTATATGTATTTGTGTGTGTGTGTGTGTGTGTGTGTGTGTGTGTGTGTGTGGAGGGTGACCCAAGAATTCATTCTAAATGAATCAAAAACATCAAGGTGAAACTTGAAACACAAACCAGTAGGAGAAAACAAAGGGAGGACCCTACAAGATATAAGTGTAGAAAAGAGTATCTAGATAAGACTCCATTTGCTAAGGAATTAAGACTAGCAATTGACAAATGGTACCTCATAAAATTAAAATGGTTTTGCACACCTATAGAAACATCAGTTGAGTGAAAAGGAAGCCCACAAATCCAGGAAAGTAAAATGGGACCATGCTAAGCATTGGGAGGATTACTTGAAAGGGCACTAACTGGGCACGAATGAATTGAAGTAGGAAATTGAAAAATTGGAGGGGTGTAGTCATCAGGGAGAGATGGGAATGCAGAAGGAGAGGAAGGGAAGACAGAAAGTAACACTCAGGATGTCTGAAAGAGCCAAAGGGAGTCATTGTCTGTTTGTCTGTTTGTTTGGATGAGGAAGCTGGTAAGTTTCAACCTGAGTTTCCGTCTGTGAAAGCTGGTTTTAATAACCTTCACACTACAGAGGTTCGGAAATGATGTGTAAGAATTAAAAACTCACAATGCCTTCTAGACACTCTGGTATAACATGCTTGTCTGTTCAGAGAAGGAAAACTAGCATGGGGAGTACATATTTTGCAGTCATAAGAGAAGCCAGCCTAGGATTGAAAGGAAGAAACTGAGGGCAGGACAGTTAGGGCTAAAGGAGCAGGCAGAGAAAGTTGGAGAGATCTCTGAGTGAACTGAACCTGGAGACTCATCCCAAATAATCCCAAATAATGAACCTTTTGGTTCAAGCCAGGGTTCAATTTTTCTGTCTTATGATTGCTGACCAGAATTCATCCAACTCTGCAGCAGAAACAGGCTGTTCTTACATACTTTCCCAGTAGGTATGTCACAAATATTCCAAGTCATAAATCCTCTAAGCTCTGCTGCCCACTCCTGACACATACTTAAGCCTGGCTTGACAGCTGTTTTGAAATCCAACTCAATTTTTTTTTTCCCAGAAGCCAGTGACTAACTAAATGGAAGCATCTGTCCCTGATGTATCAGTAAACAGGGAGGTGTCTAGATAACCAGCCTGACTGTATGCATAGTTGTGGTAAAGCTGACTTCATATTAGCACTGGGACATGAATTCTCTATGCTAATGAGAATCTGCTTTGAGCTTTACAAGCCTAATACTGGATGTAGATAATGCACATGGCCATTCTCCAGTGTAAATACAAACAGTAGAAGTAATGCTAAGAATTTGGAAAATAGATACTATTACTGTCAACTGTCAGAAATTCCAAGAATATTTAGAATTAGACATTTACAAAATATCCATTTTGAATGCATTTTCAAAATTTTATTTCTTTCAATATGACAGTGAAAATTTTACATAGCCCATCTTGAACTTACATATTCAAATAAGGCTTTACCAATAATAAAGGAGATTAATACATTGCTTGAGTTCCTCATTTGACTTTATGTCAAAAGAGTTAATTTAGCTCTATGAATTACAGAAGATATTGTACTTTATTTATTTTAAAGCTTTATTAAATGGTTGACATCTATGGTTACATCAGACTTTGATACCTCAGTTCACAACTACAGAAAACTTCAAAAGTGATTCTGAATACTACAGGTAAAATATTTTTATTGTAGGCAATCATTCGATTTCCATATTTGGCTTGCATAAATCATGTGGAAAAGGCATCCACAGTATGCTTGAGTTTCCAGAATCTAGCTTTCTTTCCTTCTTTTAATATTTTTTTTCTTTTAAGCAATGATATTGACAGATTGGGTTTTTTTTCCAGATTATAAAAATGAAGCTGTTTGGGAGTTACTTGTAGTTTCCAAGTTGAATGGCAGAACGCACATAGACACATCTGAAGGTATTTGGAAAGATTTGCCAGTACCGGACAGGGTTGCTATAAAGACTCACAGCAGAGTAGGAAGCCTTTCTAGAGGTGTATCCAGGTGGGCAGAAGTCATTCTGTCCAACTTCAGAGATGTTGTTGTTATGAAGGTAGACAACCTGCAACATGAAGTAGTGTGGAATGATTATTCTCCATTTGGGCATTGAGGGTCTTCATGTAAATACTATTTTTAATTTGTACATTTTGGCATTTATGCATAACAACTCCTCAAGCCAAATTTCATTTTCTACCTTCCTTTCAAAAGTTGCTTTTCCTTCCTCCATATGCCCTGTCTTGGTAAGTTCCATGTCAGTCACTCTAGATGTTCAGGCTAGAGACATGACACTTTCACTCTGCTTCCACACCATCCACTTCTACCACCTTATCTTCAACGTGCACACATAGTGCAGACCACCTCACATATATTCCCTCAACCCAGCCTAAGAGTCTGGGGCCTCATCTTCAACTATTGACATGGCTGCCAGCCCTTCCTACTTTCTCCTTTGGTTTACAAAAATCTGTGGTATCATTTTACAATCCAAAGGAATTCTGAGAAAAAAAAAGTAGTAAAAAAGGCCATGCCAAAAAGTACACTGTAAAGAACACTATCCATGTCACAAAAACAGAAGCAAGTGGATTATACTTTGTCATTTCCTGCAGAAGTTGAAAAGAATCTGTACCAAGGACCTTCACATCTCACAGTCTGATGCCATTCTGCTCTAAGCCTGTATTGTGTCCAGTCACTGTCCAAGCCCAGTCCCTTGTCACACACTGTCTTCCTCTCCTGCAGAAATTTCCCCAAGACACCGGCAGGCTTGTTGCCTCATTTGCTCATCACAGACAAGCCTTCTCTCGTTTTCCCTTTCTGAGGCTCTGGGTTCAGAGTGATATGTCTATCTACGCTCACAGCAGTTATAACTCTACAATGTGTTATGCATTTATTTGATGTTTCTTTTTCTTCACTAAAGCAACAGCTTAATGCTGGGGGAAGCTGCTCTCTTTGGCTGTACTTCCAATGTCTGCTACAGAACAGGAGATGGTAAAGAAACACATCAAATCAGTGTTGTTTAACATATAGGATATGCATACACCATATACTATTTACATGGAATATTAAACCTTTAGAGCAAAACCCAAAATGCTACACCACATAATACTTAATAAAGACACATGGAATGAGGAAACAATGTGTAACTCACTGAACAGAAAAGGAAAATATGTACTAGAATTTAAATAAAGAAATCACCATCTCCAAAATATATTTAGGTATCACATTTACACAGGCAAGCACAAAAAGGTTTACCTTTTCCCCCTGCCTCAGCATTGACAATGCTGAGATTACAAACAAGTACCAAAGTATGACTCTGTTGATAGTTTATAAACTCTACTCTAAAAATATTGAACTTATAATTCACAAAAATATATCATAAAATACATTTTTTGTCATGCTTAATACAATGGCAATTTGTTCATAAGTTTTCTTAGAGTTACTAGACTTCAGATTTATTTAAAAACTAAAGAGACTTCAAAACCGAGCATGATGATGCACACATAAATTCCTGACACCTAAGTGTTAAGACAGTAGGCTCATGGGTTTGAGGGCAGCCTAAGCTATATAGTGAGATAGTCCAAAAGTAATTTAGAGCTAATACTGTGGAAATAAGATTTTCAAGTGATGGTTTGCAATCTATTACCTACAGGGAAATCCATAACTGTGTGGTGTTAAAAAAAACTTCCGTATCTGTGTAATTACTTAAAGTAACAATAGTATATAGCATTAAAACAAGAAAGGAGTATGTTCTAAAGCCAAATCAATAGTTTTTATACTTATAGAAATTTTAAGTTTTGAAAATATTGTATTGTTATTATTACTACTCTCTATTCTAGCAGAGCTTATTAAGAAAAGAAAGCAATATTTAGTTAGAATTGATTGTTCATGTCAGAAGTAAGAGAATATGACAAGGAATAAGACAAGCAGTAGACTATGAATAAACAGAACTGGATTCTATGTTCTACCAGATTACTGTTTTCTAATATCAAGGCCATACAAAAACTGTAAAAGAATATCATCATGAGACCAGCGTAAGTTTTTAAATATTGAAGGAAATATTAAGAACCTATATTTTACAATTCCAAAATCATACTATTTCCAAGCATGATTTACCTCAAAGATTTGAAACAGATTTAGCAACTTATAATGAATTAACTTAGTACACTATATAATCCTCTCAATAAGCATGATTTTTGCAAAAGAAAAAGAATGTGTTCAAATTTCAGATAAGCTAGGAATAGAGAAGAGATTCCTCATTTGATAAAGAACATTTTGAAAATACCTGCAGCTCATTTTCCTTAGTGGTAATGTGAACACCTCACCCCCTCTCAAGACAAGAAAGCTACATCACTTTTATTCCACATTACACTACCAATTCTACACAACTAACATAGTAGATGACAAACTAAAAATGATTAAGAGAGAAATTCTGGGAGAAAGATTCTTTCTAAACCTGTGTAGTGGTGGGATGAATATGTAAGTTTGTGTTGTCTCAGTCTTCATCAGAGAAGAGTCTTTGTGGAGTAGATGGCACAAATACAGAAATATAAATAATGGAGTACAGAAAGTCACAATGGGTCTCAGTGCAGAGAATCACACAAGTGCTCTGGCATAAACACTGTCTACATAGCACCCCACCCACTCCCAAGCAGGCTCAGGACAGATTACAGAAGAGAGTGTGGAAAGATTGTAAGAACCAAAGGTCTGGGCAGGATAAGGTGAAACAGGGTTTTCTAGACATAACAGGGCTGTGAGATTACAGCATCTATGGTTGCCTGCTCAGGATCAAGCCAGTGACTTCTTCAGCATGGAGGAGGAGGCAGCTCATGGGTTTCAACATAGCTATTAACAATGGATGGCTCCTACAGCAGGGAGAGCCAATTTTACTTTTCTGTTTTTAAATTTACCTTAAATTTTTTTCCAGACATTATATCCTGTTCATATTCCTGTCTCTTCCCTCACTTTTAAATTCTAGTTTTCTATAAGATATGCAACCACACTCCAACCAACCATGGGTTACCAGTAAATCTTCCAGTCGGTGGCCTATGAATATATGAACAACACAAATCTGTGCTTTATACACACAAACACAGAGAGAGAGAGAGAGAGAGAGAGAGAGAGAGAGAGAGAGAGGGAGAGACAGAGAGACAGAGAAACAGAGACAGAGACAGACAGACAGACAGACACAGAGCACAAATAGTATATGATGTTTGAGGGCTGAGGGTTGAGACATGGACACAAGGGAGTTAGAGGGAGGAGGGATAACATGAAAATATAATACAATTGTCTTTGTGCATAAAATTCTCAAAGCATTAAAACTATATAATAAAAAATTAATATTTATAAATTTTACAAAATAATTGAAAAAGAAGTAATACATGTGAAATCCTTAGGATCGTGAAGGAAGTAAATAGGCTGTAGTTTCTAAAAGTTAGGGAGACAAAGCTCAATTCAAATATGTATTGTGGAAATAATTTCCTTAAATTCAACAGACTTCAAGGCATCACATTTAATCTTCTTCCTCGGTGACTGACAGAGGAAGATAAAATGTGCTACCACTTGAAGCTTAGAGCCAAAATAAAGGGAGCAAAATTGTATAAAGTGGCGTCAAGAGGGACAGTTGTTTTCTACGGTGTTTCCTTCTTTAATGTGCCTGGCCAAGCAATTCCATGCTCTCTGTAATGTGTGCTAAGCTGATGAGAAAATAAAACACGAATAAAAGAGGTAACAGTGGAACCAAAACACAAAACTAAGCTCAACAGAAACCTTAACAGGAAACCTTAACAGTTCAAAAGGATAGCGAGTTTTGTCAAGTCTTCTACGTCATTCATTTAAAAAACAAACAATAAATTCTATCAATCTACTAACACTGCTAAGCACCCCCACTGAAAATAATTAGCACCCAGGAAAATGTGGTGGGTTTTTTTTTGTTTGTTTGTTTGTTTTTTTTTTTTTTTTTTGCTCACCTTCCTGTCAAACACTAATTAAACTCAGTTAATGTCATATTTGCTATCAGTAGAACTTGGAGTTTATGCCACAACTAAACATCAATGAAAAGAGAGATCAGTCCTTTGCTTTTAACATTACTGACAGCAGAACAGAAGATCAGCCTGTCTTGAGTCACCAGCACACATACATATTATGTTATTTTACCGATAAAATGTGTTAGAATATTGTTTCTAAGACACAGTGATTGAACTTAACAACTATTTAAATGAAAAGAGTGTTTTAATTGTGTAACGCCACGTGCCTGTAAATCCCAGCACTTGGGATGTAGAGGCAGGAGGATCTCTGGGCATTTGAGGTCAGCCTGGTCTACATAGTGAGTTCCAAGATAGCCAGCCCTATAAATTGAGATTCATTTCAAACAAACAATCAAAAATAAAATAAATCAAAATAGAAAAAATCTTAACACATACACACAAACACACACACACACACACACACAAAACCTCACTTAAAAGTAATCATTTAAATGTACTGGGTTTTCATTTTGGTTCTGTTTTTCTTAAGTGAGTAACTTGAATAAACATTTATTTTAGTATCTCAAAGTAGCACTGGAAATCTATAATTATACACAATTATTTTTGTCACTGCTTACTAAATACGATTTTTATTTGTAGATTTATGAACACAAAGACTATCAACCTGACAGACTACTGGTCCCAGTATTTCTATCTTTATCAAGCTATGTAATTTGATAATTTGTATAAAATTAACTCAGTGCATTGTTTTTTCAGTCATGAATCTACTTTTGGCTAACAGTTAAACCTTGTTTATTCTACGTCACTAATCACACCATCACTGGTCAGTGCCTTTTACGGCAGGTACTTATTTGTTACACTGATCGATGACCTCAAATCAGGCCAACTAATAAGAAATATTTATTTTAGCAGTGAGTTTTATAAAATATCCAAGGTGTATTTATTTTAAAAATTAACAAATCAAACATGTTTCCTGCAAAAGAATGTATATGTGACACTATTTAAAGTTCATTTCCATGCAACTGTTTGAGTTTTGTATCCTTCCAAGTTCATGTTTTAAAACATTCAATAACGTGGGGTGTGGGATGGGTCTAAGGAAAGTGAGCAGTCACAAATGGGATTGCTGCCCTTACAGGAAGGCACTTTCTACCATGTGACAAAAAGAGGTTATATCAGGAGCTCAATATTTGGGTGAAGCTCTCACCAGAACCTAGCCACACTGGCATTCAGATCGCAGACCGTGAATGCTCTTCAGCCCCAAGCTCATAGGATTTTGTTAGAGTAGAGAGCCATGAAAACATTTCTGTGGAGAGTTCCTTCCTCCCAGAATGATACTGGGAGGATTCCTTTCCAGATAGTCCTCGGAAGTAGGAGTGGCTTTGCCTTACCTGGACATACTTATGCTCTGCCAGCCCAACAGGCACCCTGAGGAGTTTATTGTTGTCCAAGTGGAGCTCCCTCAGATGAGGAATGTTGGCCAGACTGCCATTCTCCACAACAGTGATGCTGTTGAAGCTCAGCCCCAGCCTGCAGAGGAGAGCAGAAATTGGTGTGCACAGTAGTCAGTAATCCCTTCTTATTGTCAGTAGGTAATTGAGCAACTAATAACACATTCATTGCTTTTGCATCAGCTCTTGCTGTCTGAGTGTCTTTCAAACTTTCTGAGCCTAGGCTCATGTGTGCGTGTGCATGAGCGTGCGCATGTGTGCACATAGGTGTGTGTGTGTGTGTGTGTGTGTGTGTGTGTACGTGCTAAAGTGCAGGTCTGTTTGAAGGTGCATGGCAGATGTATTGTGTGTTCATATGTTCATAGGACTGATGTCAAAGCTGGATACCCTCCTTCATAATTTTCCACTTTAGGTTTTGAGACAATCTTTCCTGAACCCTGAGCCCATTAATTTGTCAAAACTAGCTAGTCAGTAAGCTTCAGGGATTCTCTTGTCTCTTTCTTCCAGAGTAAGTGCTGCCATACCTAGGTTTTAACATAAGGAATCTGGGAACTCAGTCAGAACTACACAGCAATCACTTTACCAACAGAAAGATTTCCACCACCCCACACCCCAAAGCCTGTTCTAAACTCTCAGTAAATACTCTTCTGCAGCATCCTGAGAAGACCTGGGACAATATAAAAGGCAGGTTATGACTTGGCTATTTGGATGCCTTTCCTTTGAAATAGCAATTGTCTTGTAGCATATCCAGTCCTAGCATAGAATCAACGTAGAATCTGACATATTCAACAAATAACCATGAATTGATTTCTACAAGTAATAAACATGCAGATTCACGTGGTAAAGGACAAAAAGAGATAGGAGCCTTTTAGTCACTTTGGAACTGAAGCAACTGCCCATTTATCATATATATTCATTCATAGAAAATTAACGCAATAACATTCTAAAATATTGATAAACCTGCTTTCTAGAACCAGCAGTGGAATCAGTGTGTTGTATTAGACAAAACTTCTCCAGTGACCCTTTAATTTCACTCTGGATCAGCCTGGTGTGAGTTTTACTTCTTCCCACTCAGACATCTGACTTATTTCTCTATGTTACATAAGTTTAATTTGGTTGAGCAATTGATTTATATTTTTAAATTAAAAGCATAATAAATGAGGATTCTATGATATTAATGTGATTCCAAGTCAGAAGAAGTTGGCTTGGAGGCATGACTAGTCCATTAAACATATAGGGATAAAATCACCCAAAGCAGAGAGATGTTAATCCATAGGGCAGAGAGCAGGAGGCCCCAAAACAGTGAAAGAGATCAAACAGCTTCAAAGAGGCAGAATGTTTATCAAGCATCAAAGGAGTAGTCTGGAGATTGTACAGTGTTTCCCCATCCATCTGGTAGGTCCAGGCTTGCACCCCTTAGAACTTAGATATTGGCCTTACATAAGTAAAGCCCCTTATATATGGTCCTGTATTTATTTTGAAATAATGGTTAAAATATGCAGATTAGGGGGGCATAAGTAGAATCATTAATTATTTTAACTATTGACATCTTGCTGAGAACACTAGATATTCCCTTCCCCTTAGATGCCATCTATTTTTTATGGGCCTTGCTTTTCAGAATTGTGTCTCCTATATAGAAAGGACATTCTGAGTCCTCTTTTCAATTTAGCACTGGAATTTTCTTTTTTTAATTGTAGAATTCCTAACAACTTTTTCAAGATTAATGTTATTTGAAAGTATTTATTCATTTACTCAATCGCCCAGTGTTTTTGAGGTTCTATATTTCTCCATGGATGAAACGAAACACCAACAAACCTTGAAAACCATGTTCACTATTGCAAAATACGTAATAAATGACTTGATGACACACATTTATGTGTATGTCACGTATATATATATATATATATATATATATATATATATATATATATATATACTTGACTATATGGACATGTATGTTTGTGTCTTGTGTGTAACAATCAGTTATATTTTATACTTTAGAAAAGGAATGAGTGGTATATTTTCCCAGCACAGTCCTGATAATGCACTGAAACTTTGCCATGAAAAAAAAAAAAGTTCTTTTTTTCCCTAAGTTTTGATTTTTTTAAAAATTTTGAACACCAATACATTTGTCGTGTTCAGACCACTGAATAATAAGAAATACAGTGGTTTGATGCTTTAATGAAAAGTTTTTTCCTAGATTTGATTATAAAAGAAATGTATTTGATAAACCCAAGTATTTAGTAATTTGACCCTACAGATACAGCCATTATATGAAATTTAAAACATACTTACCAAGGAACATGAATTTATATTACCCCTTTCATAATTTATTAGAACTTTAATCTCCCGTTAATAAGCACATGTCATCACTATTAGAGTTTAGAATGCAAGGATCTCTTTACTACTTTTCATATAGGGCAAACTTCTTTTCTAAAGAAACATATATATTATGAATACTGCCATTCTTGGAGCTTTAAAATATTACCCTTTTATACTACTGCTATTAATCATCATCATAATGATAACCTGAAAATAAGACCCTAATGGCCAATGTGTGTAACAAATAATGCAATTTATGTGCAGCTCGAGGGAATTATTTAATAAAGAAAAATAGGTGATATATGATGCAATACTACTGTGAAGATTTTTATACCAGAGAGTGTGATTAAATGTTTCTACATGAAACCTTTCTTGTTACTTGTGATACTGAGGAAACAATTTGTAGCTATAGTCGTGATGGAATATCTATATTTTATCTTCAGCGTCTACTGTGTCATTGGGGATTACACACAGAAACAGGGAATGGTACTTTGTGTATTAATTTGATCACTGATATTTCTCTAAGGTAAAATGATGTGCTTTGTGTATTCATTCATTGGCCCTGTTGACTTGGCATAACACTACAGTCAAGTAGTGTTCTAAAGAATATTCAGCTATATGCTTGTCAAGGACAGAGTATTCCTTGAAGAAATACTAAGCAAGCTCAGCTCATCGCCCTGCTTTTTCTTACGTGATGATCAAGTTTTAAACACAGAGATTGAAACCAAGTTAGAAAGTAGAAAACTGGTGATATACAAAGAAAATATACAGTTAGGCGGGGCCACAAATATATTTTTTCTTTCTTTTTTGAGCCTGAGTAAATGTGCAATGACATTTTTTAAACCATTAAGGGAATATGGGTTAGATACTTGTGTGTGTTGTAGTTATTTTCAATGTAATATTTCAATGCCCATATAAATGCCACGTGAATACATTCTCAAATTTGGGTCAAACTGTTTACAGTCTTTCTTAACTTACTTTTTGATCACATTGAATTAGAATATATTAAATGAACACCTGAAACCTGTTTTAACTGAGCACCTGTATTAAAGAATTATAAGCAGAATAATAATGACAAAATAAGCAAAACATGTGACCAATTTTGATGTCTATAGCAATTGTAATAGTTCATTGACTTTTATAAAGAAATTATCTGGTAAGCTGGAGTTTTACTTTAAAATAAGAATAAAGTGTGATAGTTTTTTTTTTAAAAAAAAAAAAACTGATAGAGCAATGTTTCTAAAGATGAATAACACCCTCCCCTTGGCATCCTTTGGCAGAAAGTGATGCATTTCTTACTTAGACAAATTAATTAGTCCTTTCAGGCTGGGTGCATCAACCTTGGTGATCTTGTTTCCATCCAGATGTACTTCAGTGAGAGAAGTAGGCAGACCTGCAATAAACAGAAAAAGATGCTGAATTGGCTAGCAAACATAAATACAGATTATATTTTAATGGGTCTCCATGCTGTGAATTTCTGAATACAATTTCAAATAATTTTGGTCTTCATCTTTTTCCTTCTTTCTTTTCATAAAAACAATGCATACTTTAAAGTGATATGATACTTTACTGCTTTTTTTTTTTTTCTTTTGGTTTGGTTTTTCAAGACAGGGTTTCTCTGTGTAACCCAGGCTGGCCTCGAACTCAGAAATCCACCTGCCTCTGCCTCCCAAGTGCTGGAATTAAAGGCGTGTGCCACCACGGCCCGGTTACTTTACTGCTTTTATCTTAGAGAGACATTGATAAGGTTAAGAACTGTCCGCATCATGTGATAGATTTTTGTGCTGGCAACAGGAGAACCAAAGTCAAACATCAACCTTCCTCACTCTCTCCACCTGTGTCAGTGAGCTCACATTCTGTTATTATATAAAAAATTCATGATGTAAAGACATGAAATGAGGAGACTGACACTGGAACTCTAGTGCAGGGATTATGTATCAGTATATCAGTGTATCAGTTAAGTCTGTGTATATGAAGATATTTCATTTACAAGAATCACTCATAACGAGTACTCAGTATACTGTGCTGGTGTTGGCCCTTAGACAAGACACCTTTATGAGAGCATTTGATGCCTCTGTGCCATGGCTTTCCAGCAATAGCTAAAATTTATGTTATGACCTCTTAAATCCAGACTGTTTCCTCACAGGAGGGGTGAAGAGCCCTATAATCAAGTGACCTGACATATGTAGAACACCTGGACAAATAATCTAAGATTTAAAGGGCCCACTAAACTCTCAACAATACTTCTTGAATGCTGTGAATTCCAAAGATTTAGTAAATAGTAAGCGATAATTGAAATTTTCATTTCTTCCTGCCTTCTAAATGACCATGTGTTTATATGGCTGTTAGTAATGCAGTATTCTGCTTTAATGAACAGCAACAGCTACAAGAAAATAGTGAATTGATACCAATAGATCTTGTACCTGGCTATAGCGAGTTTGTTTTTATTTATATATTTATTTATTTATTTTTGTAACGACAAAGAATTGGGAAATAACAGATAACGTTACTATGAAGTTTGCATTACATCCACCAAATTATGTTAATTATTTTTTATTGACATAATTTTTCTATGTTTGTTTTAAAATTACCGTTTTTTCAGGGAGGTATGTTTTTTAATAGCTTGTTCTATGTAAACAAATAAACAATAAACAAATAAGCAAATAAATAAACTTCTACTTGCTCTCTCTCTGGTTTATACCAAACATTAACCATGTCACTTTTCTCAATTACATTCAATTTTTTCAATGTGTAAAATGATAAAAATCAATTCCCTTTCTTGGTAAGGAAGGAGACTCAAAGTTATAAATTTGTAAGTTTTAAACAGGAAGTGTACTATGCTCCAATGAGAGAGGAAAGTATAGAATAGCATTCTCTAAGCCAGAGAAAATGAAATAATTGAATTTTGTTCATGAATTAATATTAGGAGAAAATGACTTTTGTAATAAGATAGTTCAGCCACTGGCTTCTTCTGGATATAAGTAAATAGAAACTTAAAAGTTCTCCTGTAAGTGCAACAAGGGATCACTTAAAAATCAAGCCCAAGTTACAGTAGTCCTCTCTAACTCAGTGGAGTGTTGTTGTTGTTGTTGCTGCCGCTGTTGTTGTTGTTTAAATGTTTAAACAGTGATACTAGAGCAACAATATCCTGGCTACTAAATGCTTCTCTTCTCTGGATCAGTTTCCCAAAAGTAAAGGCCTGGAAGAATTTTGACTATGGGAAAGAAAAGGTTCCACTATTTCAGGGAAGTGAACTTTAAATGATCCTCATCATCTTTTCCCATAGTGACATTTGGCTAAAGAATCTGTTCTCTAGTGATGTGAGTTTTCTTAACCTTGTCATTTTGGGGTGAAAATAAAAGATGATCAGTTCAGTATAGGTATTTTACCTAAAGAGTACAAGCCTTACTTCCATTGATTAATCCACAAGGTAATGCTAGAATATGCATAACATTAAAAATTCCATTTGCAGTTGACTAAACTCATGGGTCACAGATGTGAATATTTAATCTGAAGTTAAGGAATAACTATGTTATGTAACATGACTATGTTACAACTCTTACTAAATTGATTTAACTCAAAACTACAAAATTATAATCTCTACTACACTGACTTTGGATTTTCCTGAGTTATGGAAGAAAATATAACCAGGCTGCTAGTGATGTGCAGCAATAAACTTCCCAGCCTACTAAGGATAAGTTAGAGAATTACATCAATGCATAAGATAAGAACTTCAGTCAAATAGTTGATCTTATGAACTGTGATGTTTCCCATCAAAATCTCAGCCCAGTCAATTCTTATCTCTAAGACCCTGCTATTTACTTCAAGTTTTTAAGCCCTGATTTTATTATAAAACAGGGACAGCACTACTATATAAGGACACTTAAATCTATAAAAATGTGTTTGACACAATATCTAGCACTTATGGGTACTTAATCAGTTGTGCTTGTATGTTTTATGTGATTAAGAGGAACACAATGAAGGCAAGCCTGATAGTTATCTCTCTTTTCTTAATTCCTAGGATAGAGAGAACAAATACAAAGTAAAGGAAAACAGACACCACATGATGAAATTTGTCACTATAAGACATTTGGGGGGGAATTGCAAAGTCAAAGTCAAAATTTATGACTAATGCAAGTCACAGGATAACAGCAAGCACTGGGAAATTTTCAACTGCTTCACTTCCAAAACTTTAAGATGTTATGGATATATTAGGTATGGCTCACAGTATGCATGCATAGTAGATAGTATACATAGACATACACTTCTCAGTGTATATATGCATAGGCCCTTCAGTATCTGAAACACAGTGCAGACCCCTGTGTGTCAAAGTCTGCTGATGTTCAACTTTGTTGTATAAATGATATACTTGCATTAAAACCTAAGCTCATGTACCTTTATTTTGTAAATTATCTCAATGTTACATATTTGATACACATATAAAACCTTTTAAGTATTTTTAATCCATAGTTAATATGTAGTTGATATATGCTTCTCTTTACTTCATATAAAAAGAGTTGCATCAAAAATGTTAGATATTCAAAATAAACATATTTTTTAAGTTATGAATAAATATGGATTTACCTAGATAGCTATCTTATTCATTAATCAATCATATAACATGCCTATATGTATATATATATATGTATATATACATGAATATAGAAATATCTGCCTATCCTAAGGCCACCAAACCTACCCTCTGTATAAAAAGACTGTGGAGGTGGGGGTTGAAGAAGGGTTTCTACAGTTTAATTACATTTAAGAGTTAATTTTCTAAAAGCATGGTAAAAAATAACCAATGTTTCTTGCAGACAAAAATTTGCATCTAGTCAGAGTTTCAGAACAAGGCACCCATGTTTAGGAGGTCCAGGATGAGGGATAGGTAGGAAATATGGAGAAACTTTTGTGAGACTGTACTTTGAGGTAGGAGGAAAGTGAAATTCAAGGCACTTTTTAAAATGTGGTCTTTTACCTTTTATGGTACACCAGGAGAGGCTTCCATGGGGCAGCAAAAGCAGGTTTCAAACTGACGAATTTAATCACCCTTAAATGGTCTGGCTTTGGTTGACATAGAAACAGTGGTTCCTACCCACTTATATGTCTCCCGTGTACATTACTTAAGCTTCAAACTTCAAACCATTTTCAAATGAAATCAGGAGGCATTATTAGTTCCCTACTTACCTATAACCCACATTTTGCTACTTACTTTTGAGACCTTAATTATAAAAATTTGAGAGTGTTTAAACTCTCAAATTCAAGTGACAACTTGAATCCAAGATTTTGATGTCTACATTCTCTCTGATCACC
Organism: Rhynchomys soricoides; assembly: GCA_019843965.1. Taxonomy (NCBI): domain Eukaryota; kingdom Metazoa; phylum Chordata; class Mammalia; order Rodentia; family Muridae; genus Rhynchomys; species Rhynchomys soricoides. Next base: position 13,989,487 of record JADRCH010000033.1, on the reverse strand, counting down.
AAGATTAAGTAGGCAGTTAGATATCCTTACTGAGATGCTGATGAATGGAAAGTTTTGCAATGACAAGAATTTCCTACAGGACTGGAAAATGAAGGTCACACTTGGCTCAATTTCAGAATACTACCAGGGGGGGGGGGGGAAATATATATATATACACATTCTTTCTTTTCTAAACATAATACTAATGCACTTTCACTAACAGTATTTTTTTTTTCTTTAGGAAATAATAAAGGCAGAATTCAAATTTACTGTGTCTTAAGTTCCATCTTAGAACTGAATTTAGAGTGAGTCTATGTGTGCCGGCCTGACCCTATAGTCAGCCAGGGTCTAGAAACACAATGCCAGATTGAGAGTTCCCTGAGGATAAGGCTTGTCACATATGTTCCAATTTAAACCTCCACAATCATCTATTTAAAAACGATCTCAAAGCTGTTGGAGCTCAATTTTTCAAAGCATTTTGGAGAATTTCCTGTCACCTTGAGGAATAGCAGTTATGTTGGTGTCTGAGATGCGGATGTATGAGAGACTCTTCATTCCATAGAAGGCTCCATTTTCAATCCCAGAGTTTTTCAGTGGGTTGCCGCCTAGTTCTACAAGACAAAAGGTGACGAGCTGTTATAGGGAATGTATGATGTCCGCCTGCTTCAGTGAGGAGTATAGAGAAAAACTTTAGCTTCATAACTTCTTGATTGAAAACCAGTTGCTTTCAGAGAAGCATCAAAATAAAATGAAACTTTATCCTACTGAAACAAAGCCTGGTGTTATGGGACAGAAAATGGGCCCATAACTCCAACACTAGAGAACTTCTGACAGGAAGTTCACCATTTAATATTGAGTGAATATACTTCTATGAGATGAAACTGTGTATGAATTAATTAATTAACTAACTAATTAGTTAAATAATAAAAACAAGTATTTATAAAAAAAATTTAAAAAGCAGCTATGACATTATTTGTAACTCTTTCAGAAATGCTAAGAAGGTGTTAATTAATATTATTTTATGCTAGAGAATTCTTAAGCAATTTTAAATGTTGCTAGAGAATTTAAAGCTATCATTTTGCAAAACAATTATAAAATTATATTAAATAATATTTCTGTATCTCTCTGTCTCTGTCTGTCTGTCTCTGTCTTTGTCTCTTTGTCTCTGTCTCTCTCTCTGTCTCTCTGTCTCTCTCTCTCTCTCGCACACACACACACACACACACACACACACACACACACACACCAGAATCTTACTCTTAGAAGGGAAAGAATCTATAGATATATTGTGTTCAGAGCACAATAAAACTCTGCTATGGAAAGGTTTCCCCATGTCTCTTTTATGAAGCACTGTCTATTCTATATCCTGCTCATCTGATCATATATGGTCAGTCTTCCCTCCATGCCAGATCATTGAGGTCAAAGAAGGAATAGTCTGGCTTAGACCTTTCTTTGGGCGCTGAGACCGATGGTCACACAGCCTTCTGACACAGGACTCACTTGGACTCCCTTCCTGCAGTTAAGGATTCCTTGAAATATCATCATGTCTCCTAGGTCCTGATCCTCAAGCTATAATTAAGTCTGTACCTATGACAATCATATTGTTCAGTCCATTGAACACAGATTTCCGAAGTTTGGTGATCTCATTCTCGTGGGCACGAAGCTCCTGGAGTGTTTTGGGCATTTTTTCAGGCAGTTCCTTCAGTTGGTTCTTAGACAGATAAAGCCTTTCCAACTTCACTAGAGGTTTAAATGCCTCTGGGCTGATCTTGCTGATCTTGTTGTTGACAAGGATCAAGGTCTGTAGAAATTGAAGAAAATAATACCTGAAATCCAAAGCTTCCACACGAACACACATGACATATATGTAGCCAATTTATTCTGTTGTGTGAAAGCAGTGGAAAAATTTGGAAAAGAATCAGAAGACATCTGGAAAATATAGAAATGTGCTTCTCTCGTGTGGATACATATGTACACATATTTTCAAATTTTAAAGAAGCTATAAGTGATGCTAGAGGAACCATTGAATGACAACAGATTCTTAGACACCATCAATGCCAGAGATCTCACCTCCCCATCATCCTCTTTCCCCAAGGCTCAACTTCAGTGCTTGGCAAAAGGGGGCCCACGTCTGAGAACTTTAACATAACTGGAGAAGGTGACTGTACAGAGAGGGAGACTCTGCTATCTTCTCACAATAAGTAGCTCCAGGGAGACATCATGGTTTAGTCTCCTTTGTCCTAGTTTAATTTCTTGATGTGCTCTGAGTAGAAAGGGTCTATCAGATCTTTGAGGACATTTGGGTTGACTTTCTAGAGCAATTGTTCTCAACCTACCTAATGCTGTGACCCTTTAATACAGTTTGCCATGTTATGGTAACTCCCAACCATAAAATTATTTTTGTTGCTACTTAATAACTCTAATTCTGCCACTGTTATGAATTGTAATATAAATATCTGATATGTAGAATATCTGATATTTGATGCCTGGGAAACGGTCATTTGATCTAGAGAGGTCTTGACTCACAGAAAGGAAACTGAATGACAAGCATTGTAAAGGAAAGAACCCACACTCAGACAATGATGTCATTTGTAAGACAGGCTTTGCCAATTTGGAAGGTGTGGTGAGTAAGTTTGGAGTACTGCTGAACTATTTGGGACATCTGCCATGTGACAAAAATGGTTTTGGGCTCTTTTGAACCAATGGAGTTCTGTGGAACCATTTCAAAACAACAATGGTGTTGAGGTCTGTAATTATTTCTGTAAGGATGAAAATGTAAAAGTTCTGTGAATTTCGTACTTATATTCTATAAACTTGAAGTGATTTCATAGATCATAATGGAGCAAAACCAGCTTACCTTAGGACTCCTGAAGATAAAACTTTGGACACTTCAGTTTTACTTTTCTGTTTAAGACAAGCCAGGTGAATGGCATGCCTTTTAGAAATATATATGTTTGTGTGTACATATGTGTGTAGGGACATGTTAGACTACATAAGAGCACTCACTTCTGTGTTCATTGATTATTTAAAGAAAAAAACTTGATCAAAGACTATCCTTGACAGGCTTATTAAGACATTAATTTTAAGTTTTTCTTTAAAATGACTTGAGTCTTATGCTTGCCAATATTTATTAAAACTGGCTGAGAAAAAAGTCTGATGACAAAATTTAGGAAAGCTAATATAAAGATATATATATATATATATATATATATATATATATATATATGTTTATCAAGTGTTCATAAAACCATGAATGGCTTTTGCTAGACAAGCTTAGAATGTAAAAAAATATTTTTAAAAATCATTTTAGAATTGAACAATATTCAAAGCAATAAAGTCAATGTAGAGTAAGCTTTTAGCCAACATCTTCATACACGGAAAGAAATCTAAAGCATTTCCACTAAAATCAGGAAGAAGACAAAGATATCCACTCTCTCCATATTTATGAAACATAGCTATGAAGACTTAGCTAGAAAAATAATTCAATGGAAGAGGATCAAGGGGACTCAAATAGAATGGTAAGGACCTTTAGCAGCAGAAGACAATGTTTTATCATAAAACTCACCCACCAAGAAACTTTTACACCTGATAAACACTTTCAGCAAAATAGCAAGGCATAACATTAATTCAAAAACATCAATAACCTCCCTATGTACAAATGACAAACATACTAAGAAAGAGATCATGGAAATAATACCTTTCACAATAGCCTCATTCACACATACTCTCTCTCTCTCTCTCTCTCTCTATATATATATATATATATATATATATGACATTTGAAAGAAAGAAACTAGAGAAGATATCAGAAGATGTGAAGATCTGCCATGATGATGGATTGATAAGATTAATGCTGTGAAATACCCATCCTATCCAAAACAATCTACAGATTCAAAACAATTCTCCCTCTCTTCATCAAAATTCCAATATCATTCTTCACTGAAATTGAAAAACAATCTTTAACTCTATTTGAAAGCACATACACACACACACACATACACACACACACACATACACACACACACACACACACACACACACATAGCAAACAAGCAAGCAAACAAACAAAACACAATAGCTGAAATAATCCTGAGTAATAAAACAACTGTTGGAGGTATCAGCATCTCAGACTTCAAGTTGTATTACAAAGCTATATAAATACCAAAAAAAATAGTATTGACAATAAAAACAGGCATATTGATCAATGGGAAAAAACTGAAGACCCAAACATAATTCTACATACCTACAGATACCTGGTATTTGACAAAGAAGCCATAAATACACATGGGGGAAAGACCATCTTCAACAAATGGTGCCAGTCAAGCTGGACGACTGCATGTAGAAGAATGAGAACAGTTCCATTTTCATGACCCTGCACAAAACTCAACTCAAACTGTGTCAAAGGCTTTAACATAAGACCAGCTACCCTGAATACGGTAGAAGAATAATAGGGAATAGGCTTGAAAACATTGACACAAGAAAGGACTTTCTGAACAGGACCCTAATCGGTCCTATCCAGGCATTAAGACTAACCATAATGTTACCAGATGAATCTAAACACCCTTTGTACAACAAAGGACACTATCATGTCAGGAAAGTGGAAACCCACAAAGTGGGAAAATTCCTTGCTAATTATACAATAGACAGAGCATTATTAGTTAGAATATACAATGAATTAAAAAAAAAAAACAAAAAAAACAAAAAAATACCTGAACATGAGGAAAGCAAATAACCTAATTTAAAATGGGATATAGAGGTGGCTATGGTGGTGCATGCTTTTAATCCCAGAACCTCTGAGGCAAATACAAGCAGATTTCTAAATCTGAGGCCAGCCTGGTCTACAGAGTGTGTTCCACTATAGACAGAGCTACAGAGAGAACCCTTGTCTCAAGTAAACAAACACAGGAAAAATTAAATCTTGAGATTTCATTTTACGCAAATCAGAAGGTCCAAGATTAATAAAACAAATGAAAGCTCATGATGGATAAGATGTGGGAAAAATGGGGAAAATTATTTGTTGATGCAAGTGTGAACTACTAAATCCACTACAGAAACTAGTATTGTTATCCCTCAAAAAAGCTGGCAACAGACCTATCACAAGATCTAGCCTTACCACCTTGAGGCATATACCCAAAGGACTCTCCATCTTACCACACAGATATTTGCTCAACTGTGTTTATTGCTGCTCTGTAATAGCCAGCCAGAAATGGGAAAAAGCCGAGCTGCCAAGTTCATCTGTCAATCAACAAAGAACAGATAAGGAAAATAGGGTATATTTGCAAATGGAATATTATTAAGCTGATCAAAAAGATTAAATTATTTGCAGGTAAATAAACTAGATGGAGCTAGAAACAATCACTATGTTTGAGGTAACACAGATACCAAAAGACATATATGGTTTTTTGTTATTTACAGATGTTGTAAGTTAGAGTCCAAAAAACCAAATATTCCAATTAAAAACTGGGGTACAGAGCTAAACAAAGAATTCTTAAGAGAGGAATCTAGAATAGCTGAGAACCACTTAAAAAATGTTCAGAATCCTTACTTATCAAGGACATGCAAATCAAAATGACTCTGATATTCCATCATCTACCTGTCAGAATGGCTAAGATTAAAAGCTCAAGAGATAGCACATGCTGGCAAGAATGTGGAGAAAGAGGAACACTCCTCCATTGCTGGTGGGAATGTAAATGTGTACTCCCACTTTAGAAATCAATCTGGCAGGTCTTCAGAAAACAGAGAATAGTTCTACCTCAAAACTCGGTGATACCACTCCTGGGCTTTTATGCAAAAGATGCTCCCATACCACAAAGACATGTATTCCACTGTGTTCATAGCAGCCTTACTTATGATAGTCAGAAGCTGGAACAGCTTAGATGTCCCCGAGTGGAAGAGTGGATACAGAAAATGTGGTATATGTACATAATGGAATACAATTTAGCTATTAAAATTGCAGACCACATGAAACTTGCAGGTAAATGAATAGAAGTAGAAAATGTCATCCTGAGTGAGAAAAAGGACATGCATGGTATGTACTTACTGATAAGTGGATATTAGCTATAAAGAACAGAATACCCATGATACAATCCACAGACACTAAGAATTTAAACAAGAAAGAAGGCACAAGTAAAGATGCCTCAATTCCACTTAGAAGGGGGAGCAAAATAATCATGGGAGGCAGATGGAGGGAGGGACCTGGGTGAGAGAGGGAGATAGGGGGAAAAGTGGTCAGGGTCAGGTATGGTGGAGACAGGAGAGAAGTCCTGAGGGCCAAGAGAATAAATGGAAGTATGCGGCTGCCGAGGATGGGAGGTGGGGGCAACCTCTACCAGGTCCTAGAGATCTGGGATGTAATACCTTCACAGTACTCAATGTGGTGACCTTAGTGCAAATGCCCAACAGTTGATATCTGGAACCTGATTGGACCACCTCTAGTAGTTAGACAGGATCCCCAGGGGAGGAATGGGGACACCAACTCACCTACAAAACTTTAACCAAAATTGGTCATGTCTAAAAGGAATGTAGGGGCAAAGATGGAGAAGAGACTGAAGGAATGGCTGACCAATGACCAGCCCAACATGAGACCCATCCCACAGGCAGCAATCCCTGACACTATTAGTGATGTTATGTTGTGCTTGCAGACAGAGAAGCCTAGCATAGCTGAATTCTGAGAGGCTCTACCCAGCAGCTGACTGAGACAGATGCAGATACACACTGCCAAACATTGGCTGGAGGGCGGAGACCCCTATAGAAGAGTTAGGGGTAGAATTGAAGACATTGAAGGAGATAGTGACCTCACAGGAAGACCAACAGTGTCAAGTGGACCCCTGGAAGCTCCCAGAGACTGATCCAACAACCAAAGAGCATACAGGAGCTGGTCCAAGGCCCCAGGCACATATGTAGCAGAGGGCTACCTTGTCTGGCCTCAGCAGGAGAGGATGCACATAATCCTACAGAGACATGATGTACATGGATGGGGAGTTACCCTGGAGGGATGCTACCCTCTTATAGGTTAAGGGTAGAATTGATGGAAGAAGAGACTCTGCAAAAGGTAACTGGAGTAGATCAGCACTTGGAATGTAAATCAATAAATCAATAATAAAAAAGACTTTTTTGACCAGCTGCATGGAAACCTACTACAGTAGAAGCTTCCTGACTAAATAACTTAAATAATGTCTCAACTAAATAACTTATGCTACCCATTAAAACTCTTGAGCTAGGTATTGTACGGAATAATTGGCCAAAGGAGTCTTACAGATGCCACCCCCACCAAATATCTGTCAAAGAATATTGCCAAGGTCATTGGTCACCCTCCACAATGATAAGTCCTCAGTGATTAACAGGGATATCAACAACTGAATAACGAGTAGAGAGTGAGAGATTTTGAAGCATTCAGCCCTAATTGAAGTGTCTTCATCAACCACAGCCCTCCCCAATACTCAAGGATCTATGTTTTTAAAAGGAGGAAAAATTGCAAGAGCCAGAGGAGGTGAGTGACTCCAAGGAACAGCATCTTCTAGGCACAGCAGGACTGGTAGACAAATGAACTCAGATAGACTACGATGGTACTTACAAGGGGTGCACACATTCAAACCAGACAAATAAACAGCACTGAGAAAATGGAGTGAAGAAAAACTTCCATCCTAACCAAGAAACTATTTGCCATTGATATCTGCTGAGGGAAAATCAGTTTTGTCCAGTGGAGGGTCACTAGGTATAATAATTATATTTCAGACAGGGCCCCATGCCCATGAGTACCTGGCCACCGCAAAACAGATTCCTGTCTTTTGTTTTATTTGGATTTTCTATCTTTTGTTTTATTCTGAAACTGTTTGTCATATTGCTATTTTTGCTATGTATGTATTTCGATATCTGATGGATTTTGTTTTCGGGGGAGAGAGAGAGATGGAGAGAGAGAGAGAGAGAGAGAGAGAGACCTTTTTTTGCTATGTATGTATTTCGATATCTGATGGATTTTGTTTTCAGGGGAGAGAGAGAGATGGAGGGAGAGAGAGAGAGAGAGAGAGAGAGAGAGAGAGAGAGAGAGAGAGAG
>JADRCH010000033.1:13968046-13981445 GCA_019843965.1 Rhynchomys soricoides | reverse complement strand
AGAGAGAGAGAGAGAGAGAGAGAGAGAGAGAGAGAGAGAGAGAGAGATCATGAAGTTGGGTGGATAGGAAAATGGATGGGTTCTGGCAGGAGTTGTGGGACAGTAAAAAGTTTAATCACAAACTATCATATATTTTTAATTAAAAGTTATTTTAAAGAAAAATATCAGTGATGCCTTGAGCCAAAAGAGCACAGAAATGCAACCTGCCACATTTGCTGACACTAGAGATTGCAGAACCTTAATTTTAGATGAAACCTTTAAGTTTAAGGTATCCACTTTCTGCAGCCTTAAATGCCAGCCGTAGAGAATAGTAATGGAATCGTGACACTGTTCAGTTGTATGGAAGCCCGTTTAAAAGACCTGGTTTACTCTGTTGAATGCTGAAATATGACTTTTAATACTGTATACATTTTTTCTCAAAAGATTTTTACTTAGGGCTTCTGCTATCCCAAGTATTGTTCCGAGAGTCTAATTGAACTCCATCTCATATCTCTGATCCTGACCTTCTATACTCAACTTCTGGCTCTTATGGGCTGTGTGAGATAGCAACCCATCTCTCTCTGCCTCAGTTTCTTTATCCATAGAGAGGGATAGCAAAATAGCAATAGCCAGGAGATTAAGGCCTCCTGGAATGGAAACCTACACCTGGAACACTGTGAGTGCCACACAGATATTTATTGGTTGTCAGTGGCTGACGATTCTTGTCGACTTTCATATTAAAACCCATTCCTTGCTATGTTTAGAATGCCGTAGTTTGAAACAAGCATGTCAAACGTGGCTCTATTATTACATAAAAGTTATCAATACATATGCATCCATGTGTATATATGGTCTGTAAAGCTACTCAAGAAACAACTCACAGAGTTGTAAGTGAAGATAAAAACTGGGTCATAAAGGACTTCTTCCCACTTAAACCTTTTCTATTTCAATCCTATCTAAACTTGTTTCTTCCCTTCCTTGTCATTCCAGCACAGTCTTACAAACCAAAATTATAATGTCTTTTTGCATAATAACAAGGAAGGAAGGAATGGAGAATGAAAGACTGAGAGATAAATAGCTGTTTGGCATCCCCTGCATGATCACAGGTTCTAATGAACTCTTCTCTTCTTCCGATGGATACTTAGAAGTAGAAACAGAGGCTCACCAAGATGACAAAAGCTTCACAAACTTTCCAGAAGGACACTTACAGAAAGAACGCCCATCATCTATGGCAGATTTAAGGAGAGCCTTGCAGAAACTGGATGTCTTTCTATGGGGACCTTTCAAAACAGACTCAGCTTACACTTGAATGTCTAAAACTTCTAACTTCCTTCCCTAAAACGACAGATTTGGAATAAAATGTAGGCAAAGTAAATTCATATTTTAAGCTATTCGTTTAAATGATACTCATTCTTTATTTTCACTTTTCTAAAATTGTTTTAGCAGCGACTTAGACAGTCAGAGACAAATATTGCTGATTTTGCCACCAACTCTACCAGGAAAACTGAAGATGAAAGCCATGAGCTGGGAGGGTGGTGGGACTCCCAGGCATCCTAGGAGGAGCGCTGCCGAGCACTCCAAAAAACTCCCGGCTCTACTCTGGCTCAGGTCATTTCCTCATTCAGACAAACCTGTAACTTTCGCTCAGTCTTTGTGACATTTTTTGTCATTTTTTTTACTGCCTTTCCTTTTCCTTTACACAGTGAGACTCCTTTCCTCCTTGCCTTTCAGCACTCTGCTAATCCTTTAAAGCACTTTGTCATGCTTTTCCACAAAGCCCTACCTGTTAGTTGGATATACACTGGCATCTGACTTTTCTCTCTCAACACTCACAACTTACACGTTGTTTATGTTGGGACATATTGTCAAATTGACCTCACTTTTTTCGTATATACTACTATCTTATTTAACTGATGCAGTCATTAGTTTATTTATTTTTTGAAAGGTTGCAATGTTATTTTTAAGTCGTTCAATTTACATGTTCATTAGTATTATCAATATAGAATCTATAGTTTAAGAAAATGGTTGATTTCTTTTCCAGATCTAGTATACTGTCTCATGGATATGTATCACTACCATCATCTCAGCTGTCAAGAAATTCACAACAAAATCTCATCCTGACTATATTAACTTAAGAATGTTTTCAGACCAGCTTATTCCATTTTGCATTTCATTATTGCTTTTATATCTTCATTTCCTATTCTACTATGTATCAGCAGGATGGTGCATTTTATGTATGTATTTTATTATATATTGCCAGTTTTATTATGCATTTTCTCAATTATTTCAGCAATGACTATAATAAATAAATGTGAATTAAACGCCCTAGGCCTCAGAATTATGTTACTCTGACACTCATCATTAAAGTAAAATGTCTGTGAACCATTTATCACCACAGTTGGGGCCATATCACCAGAAGTTCTATTTTCTGGAAATTATCTTTAAATTAGATTTTAATATGGAATGCAAATGTGCCTCTCAGATGTTTCACCCCATTAGGAGGATTGTGTTGTCTCATTGTTGAGAGAAGTGACTGTAGTCATTCTTCATTGTGGCCTCTCAAATAAAATATGTCACCTTTCATTAAATGTAGGCATTGATATCTGTATTGATTATGTCAGCATACATGATGCTCAGATCCTTTCTCCCCATGACTATCCCTCTTTGAGTGTTCTTTAAGGTTACCTGGATAGGCTTTGTAGGATCATACCCAGTGCTTCAAAGGTGACTCTGCAGTGGAGTACAGAGGTTGGGATTTTCATAGTGTAATGGACTTTAGACATTGATGCCTGGCTTGCCTGTTTAAAATGTTCCCTGATAATTTGAAAGGCATCATACTTCTCCCATAGGAATCAAACTGAAAAACTGATACATTTCATAGAGATTCCAGTGCTCTCTGTAGTCAGACTTCAAATGTTTGCCTCAGAAAGCTTGACACATTTTGACTTGGTCATGACACACTTCCCAAGACAATGATTTCATTCTTGGTTGTTTGGGATACTTGCTACTCTATGTCTGAGGAAGCCAAAAGCTGCCTCAAACTTTAAGGCCCTCCTTGAAGATTCAGCAATATAGACAATGGAGTAAGACCTTCTAGTGTTATGCCCAATAGTTCTCCTACCTCCTACTACCTTTGGATTTGAATACCTCATAGTGCCTCATTTTCTGATTGCTTTATGAACAGGGCCTTTATGAAACACTTGTATGAAACCCATTCGAAAGTATCTTCTCCTTTTTGATGCACTCTTGAACATCGTATTGAACATAAAGTAGAGTAGACATAAGTTAAACACACATGAATAATCTAAAGTACAAAGTAATAAATACTTATATGTGTAGAATTACATTTACTAAACACACATGGAAGGTTATTCCTTATTCTGTATAAGAAATACCAAAAGAATTCCCAAGGCCATTCACACCTCTCTTAGAGAATAAATCACGACAAAAGAAACAAATGCATAAAATAACACCAGGATTAAGTAGTTCTGTGTTTTATTCTATAATCAAAATGCCATCTATTTGTGACTATATATATATTTACTCATGGAAACACTGACAAAGATTAAGGTATAAAGATGTTTTAAGTAAATAGTGAAGACACATGGATTATAGGTAGAAACATTGGTGATGTTTCTTTGTTAGTGGCTACTTAATATGTTGCTCTGCTTACCTGTCGCTGCCAGGAAGAGAATCAGATAAGCACTCAGCTATGTGCTCTTTTATCACCACAGCCAGTTTTGATTTCACTGAAAGTTTCTTTTGAACATACCATTAAAGTCTGATCTTATAACAAATAATAATACAAAATGATTCTTACATGCAGGTCCTTCAGGTTCTTGAAAGCCCCTTCTTTGATCTCTGTTATTTTGTTGTTCTGCAGGTCTAGCAATGTTGTATCAGGTGGAAATTCCAAGGGAACTTTGTCCAAACCTAGCAAAGGAGAAACAAGAATACATAGTCTCTGAGAATAAATTCCCAACTACAGCATCGAAAAAGATAGTTTTGTTTTTAATTTTTGAGACAATATTTAATTTTGTAGGCTATGCTTCAATTTGCTGTCCTCCTGCTTAAGTATACTAAGTACTGGGATTATAACCATCTCCTACTTAGAAAAAGTATGTGTTCACAAGGAAATTAAGGTTTCAATTTGTCTGTAATGTGTTTTCTCCCAAGATTTACAATAACTGTAATTGAAACTGTTTCACCTTTCCCAACCAAGCCGAGGATTTTTTTCCTTAGCTAGAACTGAAAATGTTTCCTACATAACTGTTTGTCCTCACAGAGGAAATTTGTGCTCCTTTTAGGATGAGGCTCTAATCATTTGCTACATGTTGAGCCTTAACAAACGTTTTGTAAGTAGTTGCTGGAATTATAAAGCTGTACTGCCCATATAAATACCTTATAAATAAGAGGCCTCCAACCAAGTTTGAATTAACTTTTATAAATCTAACACTGACATGGATTTACATTAAAATTGAAAGTTATTTGAACTTATAACCAGGTTCTTGTTTGTACATTGAAAATGTAAGGTTTGGGAAGAGTCATTCTTTTCATTTACATTAGAGTGCCATAACAAGATCAGTTTTAATGACCATTTTATAACCAAGAGGTCTATGGTTGAGTAGGATAAATTTGATGGTATAACTTCTGTGAAATTAACTTTATGAAGCCTTAATTTTATAATGTAGACTTTCATCATTTAATATAGATTCATAACAACCAAGCGGTTCTTGATCATCAAAAATACGTGTCACTACTCATTTAACCAATTATGTTACATAGTTTCATATTTATTTTGGGGAATGTAGGAGGTAAAATAAAAACTGGATATTTGAGTTCAGAGATATGGCTTAGTGCTTACGAGTGTGCACTGATAATGCAGGGGATCTGCCTTTGATTTCTACCACCTACAACAAGAGCCCACGATTGCCTGTAAATCCAGCTGCAGGGACTCCAAGTCTCTCATGGGCATTTATATGTACACAATACAGATTTATATAGATAGGTGTGCACACATACACCCTGTGCTTACACACACACACACACACACACACACACACACAATCTTTCTTTTAAAAAACAACTTGGAAATTCTATTCTCATAGAATGTGTCAATCCCTATATTTTCAGATATCACAGCAAAAATTTAAATTTTTAAATTTTGGATAGAAGCAAGTTTTCTATCATTATAAATCTTGAAATACTAAAGAGTTCTGACTCATTGGAAAATGCTTAGTTTCATTTACTAGAGGCTGCATATGCAGTTGGAGTGAACAGACTCCACCCACTTGGGAGTAAAACTCATGAAAAACATATTTCACTGTAGTTTTTCATTAAAACTAAAATCACAATGAAGTATAATAACAATGATGTTGGGAAGATAGCTTTCCAGTTCTGAGCTTTAATGAGCATATACTCAGAAACCACATGGTAATAAAATTTTAAATCTCTTCATTTCTTCCATGATAATTACATAAATTTAAAAGTCACTTGTTTCTCAGAGGTCTTTTTTGGTGCTGTTGTTTTGGTCTTGTCCACAGACTGCCATTCCAATTGTAATGGTAGGAAATATTGTTCATATCAATGACCAGTGTCTTAGTAAAGTTCAGTATCAAATGCAGGTGTTACTCAACTAACTTCATATGCTCTATAAATACTGAACTCATTACAGATATGGTTCCCATAGAAATTAAAAATTGAAGTGTGTTCAGCACTTCAATAGCACTGGGAAGTAGACTATAGTACAGCTACCTTGTGGGAGGGTGAGTAAGGGTAGTCCACAGTCATAATCACAGCCATTTTCAAAAATGTCAATTTGCTAATTGCATGCAATTAGAGGATGTAGCCTTTTGCCAAATCTGTGATAATTAGTGTGATCCAACCACGAAAAGACATGATTTCCTTTCTTTTGGAATGTAGTCCTGTGTCTCATTAGTACTTGTTTTCTGGTTTCTGTCAGAGATTTCATTTCCTTTTATGCTTACTTTTGTATAATTATGAGATAAAACTCTAGAGGCTGTCTCAACATTTGAACAATGCCAAAGTGATGTGAAATCTCACACGTGTAAGGTAAGAACTCTATCTCTGGAAGGCTGAACCTTCCGTTCATGTTGTCACCCTTGAACTTTATGACAGAAACTGCTTAAGCTAAGTTACATGCTTTATATCTGGAGATGCAGCATAAAAGAAAAATATCCTCTCAGACTTGTGATTTTTGCAAATTAGCTCTTGGAGGTCCATTTTAATGATAAAATTATAATGCTTATGCATCTGTTCTGAATTACTAATGGATTCATACTCATTTGGTGAACCTTATATACTGAAGTTCATCCTGACTATTTTGAATTACATAGCAATAGAGATTATTTTCAGTTAAAGTTCTGTTATGCTATTCTCTTCACAATAGTACTATGATAACTTATAAAACCTCACTGTAAAAACTCTTGATTGAAGCAGAAATATAAAGCAGTGTGGTAACTTCCTTTACCTGGTGACTTTTAGAAAGTGTTTAATGACGTAAATATGGACATTCAGAAATATGGACAGGGCTAAAAGATAATCCTCTAGGCCTCCAGTACGATATTTCATGTGCCAAGTTTTTCTGTATGTCTCCACAAAAATTTGTTCTCATACCAGACCCCCTCCAAATTCTATATATTTTATATCTAGATAAAGTGTCCCACTGTAAATTAGCATATTCAAAGATCTAGGTAAAGTATAATGGGTAAATTACCCATAATATGACTTCTTAGAACATCACAAAGGGAAAGAGCCTTAAATGTCAGTCTATTGTTTCCTGTGTACTCTATAAAGAGGTTGTTTAGCAGACTATGTTAAAATAAGAAAAGTAGATAAGTTAATCTGAATACTTTTGATGTAAGATATACCTCTCTCTCTCCCTCTCCCTCTCCTTCTCTCTTTCTCTCTCCCTCCCTCCTCACCTCTCTCTCACACATATACACATTCCCTGCCTTAATTTATTTATTTGCTTTTAAATGTAACTCCTTTTACAATTGATTTGATAGCTGTTAGAAGATTGTGTTATACTGTTAAGCTTTTTCTTAACTGTATTCAGTGATAGATTTGTTTTCAGCCAGTGTTACCTAATGAGTCCTTGTCTAAAACAAAAAGAAAAGTATCCTAGAAATAAAGGGGGAGGAGAGGGAGATAACTTGTAATTTAAGCCAATCCTCTTTTTCTCCTGAATAAACAAGACCAGAGAAGTAAAATTTCCATAATAGATCCTAGCTAAACTAGACCAATAACCAAGATGGTATGAGTCCTCACTTCAGAAATGTCGGCTTTGCTATTCATATATGTGAGTACCACCTCATTCTGAGTACTCATGCTAATTGCTAGAAATTCATTTTGGTTTATACCATGGATGTTCTGTGAGGAACTACATCTACCCATTGCTCCGACTCTATTACCATTTCAAGCTCACTCAAGGGTTTTCCTCTGCAAATACTCATCTGCCTGACATGGAACTGTGATGCCTTGGACCCACACTTCTTAGAAACCACAGGCTTATGGCATGTATTCTCATCTTTGTAGAGTCTTTGCTTGTTCACCTGCAAATGCAGGATAAATAGAGAAGTGGTTTATGTTGTTTCATTCTGCTTTCCTTTATGAAGGGTTTTTGGATGCTTCATGCACAGGTTTCTTTCTGGCACATCAGTATTAAAACACCAAGCTGCCAAATTTTCAGCCCAAATGTCATCCCTGTCTACAGGAAATGTAGGCATGGGGGAAGGAGCAGAGACTGGGGGAACAACCAACCAACTTGACCACCTTGAGGCCCATCCCATGGGTAAGCACCAACTCCTAACACTATTAATGATATTCTATTCTGTTCTGCTGGCAGACAGGAGTAAGTTGTTCTCTGAGAGGCTCCACCCAGAAGCTGACTCAGACAGATGAAAATACCCACGGTCAAACAGTGCATGGAGTTTGGGGACTCTAATGAATGAATAGGAGGAAGCACTGCAGACCCCAAGGGGATAGGAACTCCACAGGAAGACCAACAGAGTCAACTACCTACTCTTGGGGTGGTCAGATTCTGAACCATCAACCAAAGAACATAAACACACTGGACCTAGACCTCCACACACATATGTAGCAGATGTACAGCTTGGTCTTCATGTGGACCCTGAACAACTGGAATGGGGGCTATCCCAAAAGCTGTTGGCTGTACATGGATATGGTCTTCTAGCTGGGATGCCTTGTCTGGCCTCAATGAAAGAGGAAGCGCCTAGACTTGAAGTGCTAGAGTAAGGGGATACCTAGGGCAGGGGGCACCTGCTCAGAGGAGAAGAGGGGATGAGAAAAATATTGTGGAAGGGGTGACACGGAGGGGGCAGTCAGTGGGATGTAAAGTGAATAAAGGAAAATAATTTTTTTAAAAAATCAAGCTGACTTGTGATCTTACACTGAATAGTTCATGAGTATGCTCTTGAAACTTTTTTCCTGTGATGTTGTGTTATAAAATCTCTCTGTATTCTATTTTTTATTAAGGTTTTCTTTTTCCTCCAATGTATTATGACAAAACTGTCTTCCTATTTTAATCCTAAGTTTTCAGTTATCAAATGAATCTGCTCATCAATTATGTCATGTCTTTTGTCTTTACCTGTGAATTGTTCCCTCTCTTTTTGACTGTGACATATTTTTAAGGCATCTTTAGTCACATGTGTGACTTAAAGAGATTGTTTGTTCTCTCTGGTTTACATGGCCCTGGGGTCTGAGGTCTGGGTAAATAACTTCTCTTCATAGTATGTACTTATCTTGGAGAAGGACAAACTATAAGCTTTTAGATGGAGAAACAGATGCACATTAATGGAGAGATATTGACCAAAACCTACATACAAATTAATCTTGAATTTGATTAATAGATCTACACTTTCACTTGAAATGAGTCAAGATAATATAATAAAGTTGGAACCTCAACTTTTTCAAAAAATTACTTGGAAGGAACACAAAGGGAAATTTGTTGAAGTAGAATTTAAAGGAGACTGAAGGGAATCTTAAAACTGGAAAGTGGCCCCAGTTCACAGCTCACTGCAGGAGTGTGAACATGAAAGATCCTAATTTAGTCACTGCTGCTACTATCCCTTCCCTGGAACTGTGCAATGTATGTACAACATGAATTACAATAAACATTAATTAGGTATAGAATAAGCACTTCAATATTTGCAGAATCATTGGTAATATACACATTAATCTATTGTTATTTTTAGATGTTAAATCATTATAAACATTTTATTTAATTTTTATTATTGATTTCATTATATATTATGTATTATACAAAATATCTGGAATTTACCTAAAAGCTATTTGAGAGAGGATGCATATAGCAATCAATGTAGTTCAATGAACTAGTTGAAGTTCTTCACTCAATTAAAACATTCACCTTATTAGAAAACATTAAGAATGATTTTATTTGTATGCATGTGGATTTTTGGCTACATGAATGTTTTTTTACCACATGTGTGCCTAGTGATGATGGAGGTCCATCCAGTGTATATTGGATATCTCTTGGACCTGGAACCACAAATGGTGGTGAACTACCATGTGCATGTTGGGATATTTACATAATTTCACTCTTATTATTTTAATAATAAATTTTTGTCCTTTTCATTATGGCCATCATAAGTGTCCTGGAAAGCATATTTAAATTGTATATTTCAGAAGATAACCTTTGTGAGAAATCAGTAAATTGTACTACAATTGTCTATCACAAGTAGAGCTGGTCTCAATTCCTATTATGATGAGTATCAATATGGAAAAATTTAGGCTAATTTTTTGCTGATTATTAGAGTTTATATCACTCTGTTTTTCTCTTCTCTACATTACAATTATTAATAAAGCTTTCTCTGGAGACTACAATTTATTTTGTTATGTAAACATCTTATCCTTGAATCAGTTCTTCTTGAGAGTAAAGTCTATTGTTATGTACATCTTTATTCCATGAGGTTCAGGCCTTTCAAAGACTTATCTACAAAGTTCCATATGTTATCTACATATGAAACTTTCATTCAGTTAGCAGATGCTTCCCAACAAATGATTATACCCAAATCTGCCCCTAATCAACTTTATCCTATTTAATTAGGACAAAAACTCCAATTTTTTTGTAAATCAATAAAATATCAGACATGTTAAAACCATTTTTAGCTTCAGAGTGACTTGGATTAAAATTAATTCAGCTATGAATTAGAGAATAATGAATGCCAAGTTGGAACACTTGAGATTCTCTGTTCTCATTTGAAAACACTGAGATGGAAATACCTTAGAGCTAAGAATCATTTTATGGCTGAACACTGTCAGTTCAAACTAAAGCTAATCCTCAATGTTTATTTAAAAAAAAAAGTGATAGGTTATGGCAGCAACATGTCTTTACTTTGTATTTTGATAATATCTCCTTAGTTGACTAAGATGACCTTTGAACTCTGTACTTTTCATCTGTCTCTACCTTTTTCTGTGTTTCTGTCTCTCTCCTCTCCATTTCTTTGTCTTCCTCTGTCTCTTCCTCAGTCTTTTTCAGTTTCTCTCTGTGTGTCTCTCTGTGACTCTGAATCTCTCTCTCTCTCTCTCTCTCTCTCTCTCTCTCTCTCTCTCTCTCTCTCTCTCCCAAACAGGCCTTGAACTTGCAACCCTCTTTCATCAGTCTCCTGAGTAGCTGAGAATATCAGATTTTGCCTCCACACCTGCCTTCTTACGGCTTCACGAGCAACATACATATGAGACTATCATTTTCAAAGAAGATAGAAAACATGCCATTAATTGCCTTGGTGTTTAGATGTTTATCTATGAAATAGTATCCTGAATATAAAAGTTACTCTTGTAAGAATGTTTATGTATATTTTTAGTTCTTGTCTAACAACATAAAATACACATCCATTTATTAAATGAGAAAAGAAACTTTTTAAAATACCAAGTTCCATATAGTAGAGGGCAAAGTAGGTTTGGGTTCAAGGGTATTTTATCAATAAAGACAAAGCCCTTTCCACTTTTAAATTATTTTAAAGGCATTAAGATGCCTTTCAAACATCAATCACTATGTTCTGCTTAATTTTAAAAAACTAAACATAAGACAATGATTGCGTGTATTTGACTTTTCAGGACTCATATGTATTTTAGCAGTGAAATAAAAGTTATTATTAAATCATGCTCCTTGGTGATCCCTGGACCCAATACCAGTGACCTAGCCAAAATCTATAAGCAAGAGAAATTATCTTCCTCCAAGGTTCGAAGCACACAGAACAGAACATCTGATCAAGATGAAGATTAGACAGCTTTCAACATTTGGAAAGGAATGAGCTACAGTCACCTGCATACTTTCTCTTAGCTGTCCTTGGCTGTGAATAGTGCTCCAATGCCGGTGGAAATGAAGCTACCTCTCTAAAATGTACCCAGGAGTCGAACATCTGGATGGTAATGTCTACATTTAATATTCCGATGACCTTCTATACCATTTTCTATAAGGCCTATCCTTATTTTAGTTCCTTCCCACATAGTTCAAGGATTCCTCTTTTTTGACACCTTCTAAAAATTGGCTACTTTAATATTCCTGATAAAGTCATTTTTATTTTAAGTAAGTCTATAATCATTTCCCCAATGATGAATGATCTTTAGTGTATTTTATCTCATGCATTAATGGATCACTTCTGAGAAATGCGTATTTAGGTCTATTGTTCATTTTGAAGATGTAACTGTTACCAGCGATGAATGTCTGTCGAAGAAAGGAGTTTTTAAACATTTTCATTTATTTTATAACCTAAAACAAGAAGTCTGGCAAAGGATCAGAAAATGTGCTCTCAATTAGGGTCTCTCATGCATTTGTAACCAAATATTAATAGAACCAAAGGTCATGGAAGTCTAGTCTGGACTGGATCCCCCAAGACTTACTCTTATAAATAGTATTCTGTGCTGCTATGGCCTCTAAGCTCGAGCTGTCTGGAGTACCCGAGACTGCCTTTCTAGGCACAGCCTCAGTCTCTCTCTCTCTCTCTCTCTCTCTCTCTCTCTCTATATATATATATATATATATATATATATATATATATAATTGTGTGTGTGTGAGTGTGTGTGTGTACTCATTCCTGGTTTTTGTTTATTTTTTGCTAGTGGATTTTTGGAGCTCCTTATGTATTCTGAAAAAAGAAAATGCTCATAGTTGTGTAGTAAAAAATATGTTCTACCCTTGTACAGTCTGTCTCTCACCTCCATTGTTTCATTTCCTAGATGAAAGCTTTGCAATCTGATACAATACTGTGTCCTAGTATGTGTTAACTGATGAATGGTTAGAGAAATTGTGGTATACATGTACAAGTGACTACTGTTCATTAAAACTGGTAAACCCTGTCTTTTGCAACGTGAGAGAGCTATGTTAAGTGAATCAAGCAAGAAATAGAATGAGAGGTAATGTATGATCTCATTCCTCTGTGGAATATACACAAGCTGATCTTACAGATGTTGAGCATAGAATGGTGTCAACCAGAGGTAGGCGGAAAGGGTTAATGATGAAAGTCTGATAACCCGAGGTTACTAAGTTCAGTTAGAGGATGATGCTTTGTGGCAGATTGCACAATCAGGCAACTCTAGATAATTACAGTGTACCAAATGTTTCAGAACGCTAGAGGAAAGGCTTTGGAAAGGTTATTTTCATGGGTAAGTGCAAAATGTTTGAGATGATGGATTTGTTTAGCAGATTTAAGCATAACTCAGTGAATATGTGTATCAAAATACTACATGGTACAAATAATGTATTCAATGTATACAAAATCACATATCTCTTAAGAGCAAATATAAAAGGAATGTATTGTCCTTTCGTGTTGGTAACAACTGGACTTCTTAATTTGATAAAGACTATATTTTGCTGCTTTGTTTTTCATACAACAAAAAAAATTCTTTATCTGTTAAAGATAGAAGAGAAGCTATGGGTCTCACACTGAATTCTGGTTTAAATCACAAACTAAATTTTAACAAAATATGCAGAAGTATTTGGCTGGCCACTATCTATGGCAAATTCATGTTTATTTTCCTAGTTCTCTGTGCTCTAGAGAAGCAGGCACTGATGCTACAGTGAAGAGAACTATAACCAAGCATCCTGTGTGTGTTCCAGAAGCTGTCACATTTCCTCGTAGGCAAATGACAGAGGTTTAGCATCTCAGTTTTCACTTATTCTCTTTGAAAAGACTGTTTAAAGATCAATGTTGTCTGACACCAACACAAGTAACCCTTAGAGCAGTGGCTCTTAACCTGTGGGCCCCTACCCTTTGACAAACTTCTGTCTCCAAAAGCATGTACATTATAATGCATAAGAGTAGCAAAGTAACAGTTACAAATTGGCAACAAAAATCATTTTATCACAGGTGGGGTCACCCCAACATGAGGAGCTATATTAAAAGGTCACAGTGTTTGG
>JADRCH010000033.1:13934873-13968036 GCA_019843965.1 Rhynchomys soricoides | reverse complement strand
GGGTCACCCCAACATGAGGAGCTATATTAAAAGGTCACAGTGTTTGGAAGGTGGAGAACACGGGTGGGGGTCACCCCAACATGAGGAGCTATATTAAAAGGTCACAGTGTTTGGAAGGTGGAGAACCACTGCCTTAGAAGAACACGTAGTCAAGCATTTAAGTAGAAAAACTCTACTTATATTAAATACTATATAGTCAATCTTGACAAAAGTTTGAATGTTGCATCTTTTTTCTTTTGTCTTCTTAAAACCTCTGACAATGGTAAAAGGAAACTGATAAGAATGTATATTCCCAGACCTAGAATGCCACTGATCCATCACAGGGCAGAATATACTTACCGGATCAGTGAGGTATCAGAGTAAGCACCTGTAGCCTCCTGAAAGCATCAATGTACACCCTCATTGGAGTTTTAACATGTCAGCATTGAAGACTGACATAAATATTTCTTGGTTGTTGATGTTGAACAGTTGACTTCCATGTTTGTCTGTGCCCCTCAGTATAGTGTATTTCCCTGGTTAATATTACTGACCATTTCTCTGCAAAATATGACTAGCAAATTGCTCTGAATAACTATGGGGCTTCTCTGAGAAGCACCTTCTTATGTTGTGGTATTTCTTCTATGAGCAAAATACACAGCAAAATATTACTCCTGTGATCATGTTTTCCTTTACTATAAGAAAATGTATACAAGTACAGAGAAAGAATGGAAAGCAGTGGCCATGGGGACCAAGTGCATTAACCTTTGGCTCAACTGCTGGGCCTCCAAACTTTCTGAAGATTTATTTTCCAATCATGTGGCTCTTGGAATTCCAGACCAATTGTTACTTTCAAAAGGATAAGCCAGCTGTCTTTAGTGTACCAGGCTAAAGTTTCAGAATCTGAGATTATATCAGATATTTACATTGTGCTTTTGTTATAAATATTTCTTTTGAAAAGTTCTAAAGACCATAATCAGCTGCCAAAGCCACATGGAAACCATGTGGATGAAATGGGACCAGACCATTTCATCCAGAGAATGAAAGGGATACTTAATGCATCTTGAAGATAATTTTCTGTTGCACAATCCAACTCATTTTGCTTCTGATAACTATGTATTTTTCAAGTTAGTAATGTTTAATTTCTGTTGCCTGGACTCTGTAAAGAATAAAAGGACTTTCCAAGTTTTCATAGTATCTAACATCTTAGGAAAACAAATCAATAACTAAAAAGAAAATGAAAATGAGAAAGAAAAAACATCTCTCTGGAAACACAATGTAGATGATCCATTGGTAGACATTTTACTTTGCAAAAAGGTGGTTTATTCAAGTCATTAAGATTTGTTTTGCCGGGCAGTGGTGGCGCATGCCTTTAATCCCAGCACTTGGGAGGCAGAGGCAGAGGCAGAGGCAGAGGCAGGCGAATTTCTGAGTTCCAGGCCAGCCTGGTCTACAGAGTGAATTCCAGGACAGCCAGGGCTACACAGAGAAACCCTGTCTCGAAAAACAAAATAAATAAATAAATAAATAAATAAATAAATAAATAAAAAATAAAAAATATATTTTTGTTTTAAGCGATTCACTGAAAACTTTTGTAGAGCTGATTGAAAAGGGTTAGAGCTGGGGCAGTGTAGTCTGAAAAGCCTAAAGTGACCTAGCCTTTTTCTCCTTGGCTGTTTCCCCTACTCCTCATTAGGGGGTATGTCTCTTCAGGAATTGCAGAGATGAGGCCTGAAAGGGCCAAGCACTCATGAGAATTCAGTTCAGTGAAGAAGGGGCAGAAGTTTGGCCAGTCTCACTTACCCAGATCAGAACACTGCACCACTCGAAGATGACACTGGCATCGGTAGGGGCACATAGATATCAGGGGATTGTCAGGGTCATAAGGGATTATGCCAGAAGCCTCATCTTCTAGCATGAAGTCAAATAAGCCTCTCTGTTCAAATGGTCCAGCCCAAGAGACTTGTGCCAGAAGGAAGAAGATGAGAGTTGCCTTCATGATTGTCTCCGGAATTTTCACCACCTGGGAAATGGGAAAACAAAGAAAAGGGTTTCTGAGCAAGGGTGTCACTTCATTTATGTGCAATTTGTTACATAACATCTCATAGCAGAGTACGTATAGAGAAAAAGCATAGAAAATACATTTGTTATGAAGAAGTCAGGCATTCAAAAAACGTCTTTGAAAGGTGGTAAAGGTGATTACAGACATACGTAAACCATTTTCTTGCCAGTAGCAATTCAAAAGGTACAAATAGCATGCATCTTGGGGCCTGAATTAAGATGATTTGCTAGATCAATGACTGGGTGTCCTTGAATAAGAAATCATGGTTGTATTTAACATTCTGACTTAGTGCTGCTATATGATAGTCAAATATAACTGTGCCTATGTACTAAGAAATCTTTAATTTCTACCAGAGACACCTCCTCATGCCTTGTTCATCTCCAGATCCTCCTGTGTTTTCATTGGTCTCACCCACCACCCCATAAACTGTTGTAAAAGACTCCAACTTGTTTCTGCTCTGAACATTTCTATTTTTCTAAATAATCTTCCATGTTGCAGCCCAAGTCATTGTCTAAAATTTAAGGTTCACCTTGTACAGATCCACTGACACCATTTGTTGACATCTTGTGGCCTGTCAATGATAACCATGTTTCCTGAGTTAGATTCAAACTGTTATTTGGTAACCCTTGGTACTTAAAGATACAACTCTCTGCATTTTCTCTCTCTGTCTGCCAAGACTTCACTTCAACCCCAACACTTAGCCATCTTTACCATTTTGATTACCTACCTTCTGAAGAAGTTTAAAGTGTACGTGAGAGTGTACGTGAGATTCTTGGTTTGCCCCCTGTATCTCCTCACTTCTCCGAGCAGGGTGCTGCTCGTTGTCTCTTCTGTGATCTGAAGCACGATATTCTGACCTCTTTGAATGAACTTATCACATGTTATAATGTGTCCTTTGGGTTTACTCTGCCCAGTATTAGTGGATGTTCTCCCTCAGGGCGTGCTTTATTATTCTTTGTTCTGCACCCATGCCTTGCACAATACTTTGAACACAAGTGACTCAGCTACCATCAGTTTATTAATCACACAGTGTGTTCTGTTGACTCCAAGAAACCAAACAAGTCTGATGTCTTAAAGCCAAAATTGTATATTCACAGTAAATTTCTAGTTACTTGGATATGAATTAAGTAACTCAAAATGAACAGTCTAAAGAGAGATCAAGAAACCTGATTTTTGAACTGACATCGCTTAAGATCCCTCTGCAGCTCCTGTAAGGAGTCTCCAAGCATTGCAAGCATTGCAGGCATTACTTCTAGACTCATGGTCTCAAGAAGAGCTGCATCTCTGCAAATACAGTTACATGCTGTTTTGGATTTACTAGTAGTAGCTAGTAAATAAGTGAAAGAAAACAACATCTTTGAACATATAACAGAATGTATATCCTTGAAGCCTTTGCCAGATCCACTAGGAAATGAACAAATGCTTTGCAATCGAAAGAAAATCCCTTTTCATTTTTAGTTTACACTTAGTACTGGAGTGTGTCTGAGACAGAACACTCCACACAGAATTGTGATTTTCAATGAAAAGGATCATAAAGGTTGTGATTCCCACAACTTCCCCAAGTTCAAGGACAAGTGTCCTCTAGTCACCCATTCCCACTCAGTTACTGTGTTTCTCTTGAAGGGAGGTTATTGTTTAGGGATGTTTATTTGGGTTGCAGTAAAGGAGAAGCCTTCTATCTGCTTCACATTAAAATACAATGTTTATGGTTTACCACAAGTTTGCTGGCCTTGCATATTTAATGCCTTGTAATTTTAGAAAAAGAAAAAAATGAAATGAAGCAATCTCCTATTTAATAAAGAATAAGAAATGTTCTGCAGATGTCTCTTTGTAATCCACTCTCCAGAGCAGATGTGCCTGGTGGCTTCCCTATCAACCCTAAAAAGGAAATGTTGAGCACAGGCTTTGAGGAACGCTGTCATTATTTATATTTGCTTACCTTATTAAAATAGTACAAATGCTCTACTCAATCTGCCTTTAGATTAAAGCCTTCAGCCAGATTGCTGCATTCTCTCTCTCTCTCTTTCTCTCTCTCTCTCTTTCTCTCTCTCTCCTCTTTCTCTCCTGTGTATGTGTGTGTATGTATGTATGTGTGCATGCTGCATGATGTGTGTGAATGCATGTCTGTAAACTCTGTTATCCCTAAAAAAGCATACTTATAAATTTTGTTCAAATTCTCACATGAAATTCCTTTTAAAACATTTTTTATAACACCCAAAGATCCAGCATGTTTAGAGCAATCAACTTAAAGAGAATCTTAAGTGCCAATGGTCCTCAAGATTTCTTCATTGTTGTTTTTTCTTCTTGTTGTGATTAATAACAACTAGAGCAGCAAAAAGCAATGTACAAAGAAAGGAGGTTGTAACAGAAGCAACCCTTTTTACATCTCATGGAAACGGTTTCTCTCAAATATTTGTAAAGCCACTCTTTCATGAATAATCGTTTTAGTTCAGAAATGTCTCACCAAAAGTAATCTGCCTGCCCCTAAATAACCTTCCTTTATTTAGTTAGCTATCTCATCTGGGTAAACTTTTGTATAAACATGCTTATACCATTTTTACATGTTTCAGAGTTAAAATTTAACACGGATGTATCAAATAAATAGAGAACAAAATTTAAATCCCTCATTATAAGGTGAATCCAAAACTTCAGTAACAATAGAAATCATTAAAATGTAAGCAATAAAAATGCATTTGTCCATAAACAACAGCTACAATAAAACCCATGTTTGGGGAGGTCTAGTAAAACAAACAGCTACAGGAAGAAAAAACCACAGGCACAGAGATCACTGTGACACACTTAACCAGTGGTCTTCTGCTTGCTCTGCTTTAAGTTAAAATGAGAATCAGCCCCCACCCTCACCTCATAGTGAATGCACTTCATAAGAAAGGTTAATTTGCATTGAAAATATTGACAGGAACATTTACAGCCAAAGAGGTATGCAGCTGTATTATCTCAGATCTTTAACATAGTAAATATTTCCAATATTCCTTTCCACCTTTCTGGTAATAATTTCTATCATTTCTGATGTTGCAGAAGTCGGACATTATATTTCTATAGCCAGAGGCTTGACTTGCTGAGGTTTTAAAGATGTGTGAAGTATGCAAGAATCCAGCACGGAGAAGAAATCCTTAAAGTCCTAATTTAGGCACAAGCAATATGCTAGTTACGAATGCTTTTTGCTAACAGTTTATAAAAAGCAAAGCATTTCACCAGTACAAATGCAAAAGTATCAATATAGACAGTCATGGTGTTAGGTTACAAATTTTTAATAAGCATTTTTTGCAAGAACAGAAGAGAGAGCCCAAAAACAATGCATTCAACCAGGTTTTCTTTTTTACCGAGTACTTAACTTCTGTTCTCAAGCAATTCTTTTCTAATGTTGTATAAAGATTACTCAAAGTTTAGCACAACTTCCTTCTTGTTCCTTTTTCTCACCAGATATTTTCTTCTGCCCTCCACTTGACAGAAGCTTTATTAGCCTGTAGCAGAGTTCAGGACAATTATTGAAAGCCATACCTTTTAATCCGGGTATTTGCCACAGGAACCCTCAAAGCTGCGATGTAATTAACACTAACTAGGCAGCCCAAGCACAAGAGTTTGCAGGTGTGGAAAGGAGAAGGGGGTGGTGCTGCCCTGTGACTGTCACTGGGTTGAAAACCTCCTGCTTCTACTCCATAGCACAGTTAAAAACTAAGGTTTCACCGAGTGAGCACATCCAGCTGACACCCACATTAGATCATATGGTAATGATACGTCTCTTGTATTGTAGCCAGAAACTTTATCGGCCCGCTTCTCTCCCCCTCCACGGTTCCTTTATCGCTTTTGCATCCGCCCAGCATTCCGAACTGCTTTTGTAGTCTAGTGGAGCAACTTGATTTGAAATTTTTCTTTTTCTTTTTTTTTTCTAAAAGATTGTAAGTGAAGAGTCTGTCCTCCCTCCCCCAACCCCATTCCAGTCTCCACCCTTTCCAGCCTTGTTTGTAAGTAGTATTTATTATCCTTCTGAAATGACTTTTTTTTTTTTTCTTGCTTTGGAGATGTGTGGGTCTG
This sequence comes from Rhynchomys soricoides, assembly GCA_019843965.1. NCBI lineage: Eukaryota > Metazoa > Chordata > Mammalia > Rodentia > Muridae > Rhynchomys > Rhynchomys soricoides. Next base: position 13,961,945 of record JADRCH010000033.1, on the reverse strand, counting down.
GAAAATGGAGTGATGTTAATCCTCTAGCTGTTTTAACTGTGGTCTGCAGAGAAGACTGAGTAGACTTTCATAAACTACTCGTGGGGTCTAAAGTTCAAGAGCTGTGCAGTTCTCTGTGCACTTTGAATGCATTTCTACCGTGTTCTGGGACAAAGCCACAATTTAATCTGAAAAATGTGTTGTTTATTACTTTCATTATCCACGGCTTCAAAAACATCCTTACTGTCTATCCTGTGTTGTTGCTGAATAAAACACATAGACACTAGAAGCTGATTACAATATAATTTAGTTTGTAAATAAAGAAAATAATAATAATTTTTATAGATGGGTGCCTTATGTAATGAAGACTTTCTGTGACTCTTTTTAAATTTCAGTAAATAGAAAGAAAAGGAGAAGAAAGTGCAAATAGAGTAACATGTTTATTCAGGCAGTGAAGAAATTTTTTAGAGATTTTATAATTCCGTCTCTGGATGCTATGGGTTGTTCTCTTTGCCTTCCCAGGTTCTGACTTGCATTTTTATGCTCAGGCCTCTAGGCTCTTATCAGGTGGGGACTTGAAATCACCATCTGTGAAAAAGGAGATCTTCCCTATACTTCCTCAATCCATCTAAGTGCATGCTTTGACAGGAAATAATTTTTAGCTTTATGAATCTGGAAGGAATTAAATTCTTGAGAGGAAATCTGAAGGAGGGAGAGGATGTACCTAAACTTATTCTGACTTCTTTCCCAAGTCTAACTGCCTGTCTTTTGACTCCTCATTCTATACCACCCCCTTCTTGCACTGAGTAACAACATGCTGGGTTATTCTGGTGGTTTAGAAAGAGGCAAGTCTAAGTGTTCGTTGACATCGGTGTAAAGACCATGGCCTTTCTTCTGGCATGAATTTACTTTCTCCTCTGAATGTTGCTTGTATTTATATGTTTCTTCTGACATGAGATGACTCATTGCTCATATTACAATAATTGTGTCTCATTCCCAGAGAACATACAGAGTCTCTCTAACATAGTTACAATGGACTGCACTATGACTATTGTCTTTCTTAATCACTGATTTGTTTCTTAGCAGCACTGAACTTCACTCTGTTGAATCAGGACAAATTATGGCAGCAGCCATTGCCTAATGTAGCATAAGATAGGAGAAGAAAGAAAAGGAATAAAAAAGAAAAGTATAATAAATTTGGCAAGAGGAAAAGAAAGACATCTATAAATTGGTTTGGATTTTTACTAGTTGGGTTGTTAGGTTTAAGGTTCATATCTGGGTTCTTCCCTTTGATGACAGGTTTAGGAACTGAAGCAACTCCACTAACTTCCCTGAACTTCTACACCTGTGAAAGCCATAGAAAACACAACTCAGTGGTTAGGCTTAGATGGGAAATGAAAGAAGACAAGGTGTAGAAAAATTTATTTCAACTTACTTTCAGTATACGCTCTCCATAAACATCAATTCCCATTATTTTCTAGTGTGTAGCATATTTTACTATTGAGCAAGTCAAGGAGAATAGTTGCTGTTTCCATTTTGAAAAAATAAAAATTGAAGACCAGTGACCTGTCCACAACTATGCAGCTAGTAAGAAGCAAAGCAAATGGCAACTCCCAGGAATTCTCATTCTGAATCCAGGTTACACTGCTGTGCTATATCTACACAGAGAGTCACTATTGAATCTCTAAATTAATATGCCTTCTCGTTTTCAAAATTGTGCTGAAGTTCAATACTGGGACCCAAGACACAGCTTAGAAGACAAAGGTACTTAATGAATCCTAGCCTGTCAATCTCTATTGAACCTCCGGAAGCCAGGTAAAGGGAGAAGTAAAGAGCCAATGCCTCACCCACACATCACACACACTCACACATATCACACATGCACACACACACATACACACACACACACACACACACACACACACTTTAATCATCACTCAAATTTTTAATAGGTTTTTAAATGATATAATAGTTCATATATTTCATTTATAGATATGTAGAGATAAATGCTTTCATTAGGTCATGCTTTTTTAAATTTAGTGACAACTTTTAAATTTCTACACATTTATCAAACTTCATGTTATTTATGAACAGCTGTTATACAAGAGTTATATCAAATATATAGTTCTTTCTTTTTCTTTTTGTTTTTCTTTTCTTTTTCCTTGGGTACAAGAACCTAGATCACCACACATATGCAGTTAAGTAAAAGCAAGATCAAGACACCATCAATGAGTCTCATGTGTCTGCATCGTAACATGAAGAGTGATTCAACGGCTGGAAACTGCTTTGTAGAGACAGCTTAAGCCCCCCACCCCTACCTCCATCGCGCTCGCTCTGCAGTGTTTGAGGGTTAGATTTCCTGAAATCCTGAGTATATAGATATGTGAAATATTCCGGTTCAGAGTGAATACCACAGACGTTGCAAAAGCCACTCACACTGTGATTCCCACTGACAGCCCACCAGAAAGTATAACTGCAATCGCAATGCTGTCAAAGTCTATTTACTCCTTCTCACCAAAATCATATACAAATGAGTTGATTCGCAACCTGAACGTTACAGATCCGAAGCCCAGAAACGCCTTCAGACACCCTTTTATTTTCTAAGAGGTCTGGAAGCAGGTGACTGTCTTTAGAAACCTGGTGAGCCTGTTTTACTTTTAGGCACTGGTTCTCCGAAATGAAGTCAGAACTTGAGGGGATTTCGTCCCTGTAGACCTCAGCAACAAAGATGGAATTCTTTCTCGGCAAAGGATCATGGGTAGAGTAGGATGCAGGGAAGCCTGAGATAGGTTACAGGCAAAACAATGCGTGCAGGGAATTGTTGCTTTGGTTCTCTTCTTCCTTACATCTCCAACTCACAACCAACCCCTTCATTACACTTACACCTTGCAAAAGTTCAGCTTCATTCTTCTGCTCCACAGGCATCCAACATTTAGTATGGGGAAAGCCATTGTGTTGCCTCCTGGGTGAGTGCAAATAGTAAGACATTAAGAGTCCTGTCTGACCCTTCCCCCAACAGCACATATACACTTGGTCTTTCTTCTGTTGCTGTGGCCCTATGAGCATTGCTTTACAAGCGTTGCTTTAGATATTCAAGTTCAAAAATGAAAACTGTGTATGTCTATAGCCTAACAACTTTCAGGACTAAGAACCCTCAAAGCACTGACATCATGTTCCTGCTGGAAGAATTTCTCCTGTAGGATTACAGTTAGGTAAGCCTGGGATGAATAGAATATTCTACTTTGCTTTATTAAATACACAGATTTCTTTATGTCTTTAATTTGGTCTTTGGAGATGCTAAGATATATTTATGGACATTATAAATCTTCAGATGCGGTTGGTTAAAAATCTTTCCTTTGAGCCATGACACCGAAACAGAGTAGCCCAGGACTGATGTACACAGTGCATAAGAAAAGGTAAAAGACACAGCCTTTCACTGCAGGGCCACATGCCATCACTTAACTGTGTGACTTGGTGTTTAAGAAGAACTCTTTTGTCAGTTTCTGTCAAAATATTTAGTTTTCTTTCTATACTACGAATGTACTTGGACAACAAATCAACATTTATTGAATAGCTGGAGAAGTCTAGGCAAGACATATAGGGAAGGAAATGTCTAGTAACCTATCCATCAGTCAATGAGTAAATATTGACTAAGGAACATCCATAGGAAAAAAAAATAAATATCAGTTTCAGACCCATGAGGGGCACAGGAAATACAAGGAACAACCCAAAGGCCGTGGCAACAGATGATTTCTACTGCATAAAGAAGTAAGAGAAAACTACTTATTTACATAACAGCATCTTAGTAATATCAAACCAGAAAACCTATATAGAAAGCACAGTTCCTGGGAAAAATAAAATATGATGTAGTTAACAATAACTGTCTTGGCAAGCCAGAGGAGGGAGAAGGTAGAGATCATTTTACACTTGGGTAGTTAGATAACTGTTTCTGGAGGACAAGGTAAGATTTGAGCTGAATCTTGAGGGATTCAAAAGAGTACATATGGCACGGAAGGAAGGAAATGGCTTTCTTGAGGCAGGCAGAACAGCACTCCTAATAAAAGCTTAAATGCAGAAAAGCAAAAGATGATATGTAATTGAATGGAGGTTTAATAGATGTTTTCTCTAAAATGCTGGAGCTCTTTCACGATCCCTTGAATGTTCGAGATTTGACATGCTTGTTCAATGCTTCCAATATTAAAGAGATATATGAGTGTAGAGCCGCCCTCCAGAAGGACCTTATCCAAGTAGTCATTCATTTCTTCAGCAAATATTCAGTTAGTGATTAACATGTGCCAGCTATGGTGTTGAAGCCAGATTTTTATCAAAGGCACATGAAGGACATAATAACACAAGAAAAACATTATCTCAGCAGGTCATATCTACCCAATTTGTCCAGCGTAGGAAAACAGTGCTGAGTTTGAACTACAGTTACAGGCCCTAGCTTTAGTCTTGACAATAATACCTTAGCAATATTATGACCTCCTACTGCTTGTGCCGTGGTGTTGGTTGTAGAAAAGTGACTGCCGTGCTTGCAATGTCTTGAATGAGAACATTAAATGGAGAAGCACAATAACAAAAATGAATAAGTATGTTGACTAAAGCTCTTGATGCATGCAAAAACCCTAGGAAATTAACCAATCTATATAGATTCAGTTCTTAGGGCAGTAAAGGCAATGTATAGTCTCAATAGTGATGCTGGCTAGGCAGCAGTGGGGCAATCATTTAGCCTGAGATACAAACAGAAAGAAAGATAAAGAAAGGATTAACATAGAATCTTCATCTCTCCACCAAATCCATCTCTGGGAATTTTATTTGAATGAAGAGTTCCCTTACTAATTTGTGGAAATGTAGACATTTCACAGATGAAACTGCCTTTGTGACTATAAGTATTAGAAATGAGTATAAACTTTAATGGAAAGAGGTAAAAGCCAGATATGACCTAGAAGATAGTATTCTAGGCCCCTATCATACTTATTCATAGATGAACTGACCTATGCTCTGGAAATAAGGCCTATCTCCAAAGGCTTGCTCCTTTGACAGCATTTAATGAAAACAATTAGTCTCGTCTAAAGACCAATCTTGAGGCTAAGCATGAAAAATATTCTATAAAACATGCCCTGAGGACAGTGCTCAGGGGCAGAGTGCTTGCCTAGCACATACAAGACAACCTGAGTTCAAGCCCAACCTGATCACTGATTTTTTAAATTATAATATAAAAGTATGGAAATCAACAAATATATTATGTTTAGACATGCCTTTAACAAATATTTCTTCTTTGAATTATGCTGCAGAGAGTTAACAGCATGTAGGGGGTAAGGAGTCAGACTCTGGGGCCAGGTTGCTGGTATATGATTCTCTTCTTCCCATGACCATCTATGTAACTGTAAACATCTTCTTCATGACTGAGATGAACACGTTCATGTACGGAGAAAAATGAGTGTATAAAGGGTCTGAATAAGCCTATAAGAGTTGACAAGTCTGCAAAGTCATGTCAAGTAACTGATTTTTGATTGGACCAAGGATTGAAGGATTTGCTCTCTGCTCCTGGCGGGTCTTTCATACCCTCCCCTGAAAGCTAACATCCTGTTGACTTTGGAGAATTCAGATGCAGGTCATGTCTTCAGTATGTGTTTAATTCAGGGCACCTATTTGGTCTGTAAATATTCTCCATTTACTTCACACTGTAGCCTAGGAAAAGTAAATGTCCCACTGCCAAAACAGCCTTCCTGAGTTTACAAAGGCAAATGAATGAAAAATGTTATTTTAAAGTCAGTGCTGTAAAATAGTGATTTTATTTAGAAGCTGCTCTGAAGCCCCTCGAGAGAGCTATCCCTTGGAATCAATTTGTACTGTCAATGGCAATAATGTACTCCTTGACATTTTCTTTATTGAAAGTCTTGCTTTAGTAATTTATGAGATGAAATTTTGATACAGATGGATAGTAACACAACATGTAACATTTTCTGATTTAAATTCAGTGTTTTCTGCATCTTGAATAAGTTTGTTTCAGATGCTTGAGCAAATACTACCTCTTGAAAATTACGTGACCATTTTTTAGAAGGCTGTATGAACTTATCATTTATAAAGGCACTAAATCACCAACACACAAGCTTAGTTTATAATTAGGAGCCTGTGGGGACAACAAAAGAAACTTGGAGCGTGATCACATTTGGCATGGTTTTCCAGTGCTAAATCTCTGTGGCGTTTCCTTCATCAAAAGATTGGATCCTCATGAAGCATCTTTCTTCCTGGAGGCCAGTTTCAGTCACTTCTCTAGCATTACTAATGGTCTAAGATAATACAAAATCTGACAAGAAAGAGAGTGCTTAATTCTTCCCACCAGCCAAAAAGCAAAGAAATTTCTGCTCTGGAAACATTCTCCAAGTAGGTGTCTTGTTTACTGTCTGGAAGATAAGAATTTTATTTGCCATGTAGTGAATGCTTCTAAGAAAGTTTAGGAAATGGTGTTGAGATTCATTTGTCTTTAATTAAATTCTGTGTCGTCTCACATCTTTACTGTTACGAGCTAGTGATTAAAATAGGATGGCACCAGAATTATGTCCACAAACATTTAATGATGTTATTGAAGATCCGGTGACTTTGAGACCATGCTTTTCTATTTTGTTTGAGTTCCTTTTATTGTGGCAAAAGATGCACAGCATAAATATCCCCACTTTACCCTTGAAGAGGTTGTGCTAGCAGGAGAAAGACATTTCCAGCATCATGTATCATCTAGGACAGTTTTCAGGGCTCTCTCCTCCGCCACTGCAAGCCTCACCAACAGATTTCCTTCTTCTCCCAGAACTTTGAAATCTCCATTATACTTCTGTTTGGGTGAATTCACCTACTTATCGGCAAATGACAAGATCCTAACCAACTTTTAATATGGGGATAAAACATGCTTTCAATTTTCTAAGGAAGACGCTAGATTTTCTTTTCAAAATTAAACAGAAAGAGGATGGAATGAGAAAGTGCTGTCCTAAAAGAAACGAGTTCACAGTCTACTGTTTGAAAAGATATCCCTGGAGTCAGCCAGTAAACCGCAAAGGCCCTAAAGACCTCGGAGCTTGATGTCCTTACACCAAACATAGAATTTGGAATTGCTTATCAATCTTTATGAAAATAAATACTAAAACAAATGTAATAATCTCAATGTACATATTTTCTTGTAGAAAACAACCCCTCAATAAAGCCTTACTGGCATCAAATGTGTGTTTATAAAATGACTGTCACAGACTAGCTGCTACATACAGAAGACACTGCTGATTCTACTTGCAGGTTGAGTCTCAGTTCTTTCCATGCCAATAGCAGATCTTTGAAGATACTCTAGTAGCTTCAGGAATTCACCTATGTTGCTTCAACAGATCTTCTAAACAGGAAAAGAGTATATTTTATGACTAGACAGAACAGCTGAACTTAACAAATTACAAGCTTTAATCTTAGCCTCACAAGAAAAAATTTCTTCATTAAATTAGCCCTTTTAAGAAAGCATTACAGACTTATGTCTTCCTAAGAAAATAACATCTGTCAAGGCTTTAAATTTTTTTAATACATTGAAATTGTAAACAGAACACATAAATGTTTAATTCTAAATAAATAATTTAATTTTTTAGAATAAAAGTCAGTGCCAGACAAAGTTGCTTTAGGAGAAAACAAAGTTCTTTTGGTTTTATTGTAAACATTTACTTTTTATTTTTATGTGTGTGTGCCTGTTTTGTTATGTACACCAGGTGCCTGCAGATTCCTGCAGAGACTTTGGAGCCGCTCTAAATGGATACAGAGCAAGTATAGACCCACCCCAGGCCAATGCTAGAACCTGAACTCCAGTCCTCTCAAAAGACAGAAAGTGCTCTTAACCACTGACCTGTCTTTTAGCTTCATTAGTCTCATTTTAAAAATCATAAATTAGTTCACCACAAACTTGGTTATGGCTAGTAATCTGAGAATCCTTTCTCTGTAAAGGTAGACTACTCTCTTTTTTGTTCCTTATGGTATCTTTCCTTTCTAGCAGGCATTGGCATGCAGTGAACAGAGTATATTAAATATTTCTTGCCTATTACCCTGTGTGACCTAAGGTTTTGCAAACCCAAAGCAAGGCATTTGACTTTTCCATGTTTCATCCATCAAGTCTCTAAATGACTGTATTCACAGGCAGCTGGCTGGTCCATTGGCCTACTGTCAAGTTCATGTTGGATTCAAGTGGAATGTTGCTTCGGAGTGTTAATTTTGGACATCTCAGCTCTGGTTTTCCTTGAATTCCAGAGCACAGTCTTTAGGATCCACAACTGCTCAGAACGACCCTTAAATGACCCAGTAGGCTATGTTGTAAAACTTCTCTGTTCTTCCTTTCCACCTCTCTATGTCCAACCTGTATCTTCTCTATCACCACTACCATTTTACCAACAATTCAATAAGGCTGGAAATAAGATTCAGCAGTTATGAGAATTCTTGCTTAGTTCCCAGCATCTACATCTGGCAGTTCAGATCCATTTGTAATCCAAGTTCAAAGGAATGAGATGTCTTTAAGACTCCACACTTACCTGGCTAGAATTGCACATACCTCTACACAGACTCATATTCACATGATTAAAAGTAAAATAAAATACCTTTAAAAAATTAGTCTATTTATTACCAGATTTAACATATATCTCCTCCTCTTTACTTATTTTTTTAAATAAAGTGTCTTTAAAATGTTTCGTGACAGTTATATTTTCTGCCATGCATTTTTCTAGGGATGGGATAATCCACTCATCTCAAAAACATTAACCCAGAATTGCTCCTGTCTAAAGGAAATACGGGGACAAAGAGTGAAACAGAGACTGAAAGAAAGGCCATCCAGAGACTGCCTCACCTAGAGATCCATCCCATATGCTGACACAAATGCTGATACTATCACTGATGCCAAGAAGTGTTTGTTGACAGGAGCCTGATAAAATTATCTCCTGGTAAGCTCTGCCAGAGCCTGACAAATACAGATGTGGATGTTTGCAGCTAACCATAGGACTAAGCATGGGAAACCCAATGGTTGAGTTAGGGGAAGGACTGAAGGAGCTGAAGGGGATTGCAACCCCATAGGAAAAACAACAAAATCAACCAACTAGACCCCCCAGAGCTCCCAAGGACTAAACCACCAACCATGGCTCTGACTGCATATGTAGCAGAGGATGGCCTTATCTGGCATCGATGGGAGGGGAGGCCCTTTGTCCTGTGAAGGCTTGATGCCCCAGTGTAGGGGAATGCCAAGGTGGTGAGGTGGGAGTGGGTGGGTGGGTGGGGGAGCACCCTCATAGAAGCAGGGGGAAGGAGAATGGGATAGAGGTTTTGCTGAGGGGAAACCGGGAAGGGGAATAATATTTGAAATGTAATTAAATAAAATAACCAATAGAAATAAGAAAAAAGTACATAATTATCATAATTACATCTAACCCACTGTTTCTAAGGCCAACTTCCAAGATGATACTTAACTCATAAAATTTTTAGGCATGTAGACACATGGAGAAATTTCATCTGAAATAACTTTAATTGTTTGTTTGGCTCACATCAAGCCTCATGCTCTACACTTGGGAGGTCATGCACAACTGTGTTTTCAATGTCATAAGGAATTCACAGTGACACCAATTTGTAGGCTAAAGGAACCTTGCACCCTCTGCCTTATCCTCTCTTTGTATCCCCAGATGGTTGATCAGACAGATCCTACAAAGTGAAGTCATTTCAAATACTGTTGAATGTGTCCCACATTAATGCTTCCCTGAAAAGAGTTCTCTAGTTTGTGTAATGTTCCATTCTGAGAATCTCCAGTCTCATATTTTCCTCAGTACTTTGGACTCTTAAACTATGCAGACTAATTAATGGTGGGTTCACAATCAAGCAGGCTCTAGGATATTGCTATCTGATAGGAGGTCAACTCGAAAAAGTTCAGAAATAGTGTTTACTATGGAGCAAGGGAAACAGTATCAGAAGGTAATGTACTCCATTGATGTCACTGAGCCCCAGCTGAATCCAGGAAGCTTGGAAGTTCAGAGATTTTAAAGGGTGACTTGAATGTAGTAGAGAAACTTATCTTTGGTGCCCCATCAACCTGACAATGAGTAAGTCACCCTGAAGAAAGGTTTACTGTCCTGTACAAGGGAACTGTCTTCCTCCAAAGGACAAAGCTGTGAAATCTCTGAGGTGAAAGTTCTAGCATCTGAAGAACTGTCATGATATTGAAGAGAGAATTTGATACTGGCTGGTGACATCCACCAGTAGAGCCCCTTGTGCTTTCATGGAGAATACATGGAACCAAGCTTTCACAGACATAAAGTTCACTGTACTTTCTGTTGTTTTGAAAATGTCCTTGTCATTCTTGGTCTCTTCAAGTCCAAGCTGGGGAGAGGAAAGCTCTAGGTCTTTCAACAGGTTGTCTCTGATATCAGGCATAAAAGCTATATGGATATTTAATGATATTCAAAATAATCAGACTAAAAGTAAGTAATCATATAAAAACTGAAAACTTGCCGTTAGTATAAAAGCTCTTAGTCAAAGTACATGATAATTTCTAGATATGGCAGTGCACACGTACAATCCCAGCACTTGGGAGGTGGAGGCAGAGGACGGTGAATCTGAGATGAACATGATAACATGAATGCAAAATGTACTACACTGAACAGTACTTTGTTATGAAGCATGGTTCCTAATTGTCTAGTCAATGGAGTTTCAACCATAAAGCCGCTTGAAAGATAGAGACAACTCTTCTAAAAATCTCCCCTTTTACTACAGCCACTAGAATATATATACTTTATGTGCCTATAGTTCTTTGTGGAGGCTTCAGGCCTGTGGGTTTTCCCAAGTCGGTTTTATCACATTTAATAAACCATACTGATTCTAAATATCTGCCCTCATATTTTCACATAAATGTCACCTTCTCTCATCATTAAGGAATCTTCTCTTTACAACAAATGGAAAATACTGGTAAAAACTACAATCTATTATAATGCAGAGTTGTGGAGCCCAGTCCCAATGGATACATTTATAAAACAATTCCTGAACAAGGAGGAGAAAGACTGTATAAGCCAGAAATCAGGGAGTGTGCTGTGAGATTCTGTCTTCTAGTGATGTCAGAAGCTATACCCATAAAATCTTACCATTCAACCTAAGCATGAGCTGAATAAGGGTGACAAAGTAGTCATCTTACTTTGTTTTAATTGTTAATCTTCTATTATTGGATATTATCCCCTTTCCCAGTTCCCCTTCTGGATTCCTCCCTCTTCTATCCCCCTTCCCCCTGTTTCTATGAGGATTCTCCCACTTCTACCTCTCTGCCCTTGCATTCCCCCTCACTGGGGAATCGAACCTTCTCCTCTGCTATATATGCAGCTGGAGCCATGAATCCCTCCACATGTACTCTTTGGTTGGTAGTTTTATCCCTAGGAGCTCTGGAGGGTCTGGTTGCTTGATATTGTTGTTCTTCCTACGGGGTTTCAAAATCCTTCAGCTCCTTCAGTCCTTTCTCTAAGTCTTCCATTGGGGACCCTGTGCTAGGTCCAATAATTGGTTGTAAGCATCCACCTCTGTATTTGTCAGGTTCTAGCAGAGCCTCTCAGGAGACAGCTATAACAAGGGTGACAAAGTAGTTATCTAATTTCTTGATCAACTGAAGATTTAACAATGAACAGATAGTCATATAGTTTATTTAACTGAAAAATGTTTTTGCTACTTAAAACTGTTTAACATGGGTTCCTTCACTTTAAAAATGTTACTAATCTGATCATTTAAATGAGGCTTAGAGTTCACATTTTACAGAATTCACTCCTATACAACGAAACTTCAGATGATGCCGGGTATACTTGATATTTATACTTCCCTGAGTGGTGGCCATTAGCCACATATAGCTACTGAGCAACTAAGATTCAGCTCAGATGACTGTAGAAATTAATGTTTATTACATTTAATTATAATAATTAACATTTTACCTTACAGAGCCACATATGTCTGTGATTATCTTCCTATACAAAATTAAAGCAAAATATATTACCTCAAATATGAGATTAATGTTATGTTCATTCTTAGGTCTTCAGACTCTTCTTTTATCTTGATCTTTCATGTTGTTGGAAAACGCCAGTGATATTGAACAATGTGGGATTTCCAGATGTGTTGACACAGTGTTTTATGTCCCTTGATTCATGCCTCTAGTTTGTTTTCCATTAATAAATAAAATATACTTATATTTAATGAAATATATGATATTGTGCAGATAGAGATAAAGTTGAGATTTGAGATACTATGTCAAACCCAGTATCAAGTGGTTCTGCTACAGCTTACCTCCATGACATCCCTGATTATCATACATTAAACACAAAGAAAAATGAAAACTGCAACAGCTAGATTTTTCTGGTTTTAACAAGATTACTGTAGAAAAACATAACAACTGCTAGATTAAGAAAACTTATTATATCACTCTGAGCAACCAAAATTGTTAGTTCAATGATTCCAAATTTCTTATTACTTGGTTGCCATTTTATAGTATCTGCACTCTTTATAAATAATAATTGACTAAATCTGGTTTATATCCTGAGGAAATGTATTTTTTATGTTTGTGTGAGAAATATAGTTATGAATCATGTCGGTATGTAATTTATGTATTCAGAGTGATCCATTAATGTGTGTTGTTACTTGTGTTAAATTATTCCATGAAGCTAATTGCAAATTTTACCTAACTACTTTTTCTTTGGTTGACATACAAACACAGGGTTTTTTGATTTATAGTGTGGGCAAATATTAAAATTCAGAAGTTATTTTTTATTCCACAGAAGACAAATATAAGCTTGAGAAAATTGATTTATTTGCCTTATGAGAAATTTTAATAAGAAATGAAAATACAATATGCATAAACAGCTGTTAACAATCAATTAAATATCATTTTAAAAATTCAGTTCTTCCAAGACTAACCATTCTCACAGTAATTCATACAAAGCAGAATCTGCTGATTGGCTGTTAATACATAGTCTCTGTGATATGGCCATTCAAACATGCAGATTTGAGCAAGATGATTTACAGAGAAAAGAATGTGAAGCAAAAAAAGATTGTATTTATGATTATATTTATTTGTATTCAGTAATGCATTAAAGACATTAAAATTTTGTTAACCATTTTTATTATGAATCACAGGTTCATCACTTCATTTCTGAGAGACTCTGAACATGTTTTTCCCTAATATGTGGTCTGTAAAATTATATTCAAAGTAAGGAAAACAAGTATTCTAATTAAGTTATGTGGGGCTTTCACTATAAGATAAGTAACACAATGTGCTAGAACACTTTAGTTCATTAATCAACTTCTCAACACCATAAAGAATATGAAGGGCCGAGCAGTGGTGGTGCATGCATTTGATGCCAACACCTGGAGGCAATGGCAGGTGGATCTCTATGAGTTCAAGGCCAGCCTGGTCTACAGAGTGAGTTCCAGGACAGCCAAAGCTGCACAGAGAAACCCAGAAATCCTACTTCAAAAAATCAAAACAAAAAGGAATATGAATATTTTTTAAAAATTGTATATGCCATTTACAATGAAACCATCCAGATCTCATTATGCTACATTTCTCTTTAAGTATAGGATGCTTTCATTTTGCTTTGCTTTTTGTTTGTTTGGTCTTATCATTACTTTATCCCAGTCTCAAAATCAAGACATCTGCTACATAGTGCATACATGTGCACTGAGTTAGTGAATTGTTGAAGATGAAACATGGAATAAGAAGAGGACAATGGGTATTGTCTTCTTACTTGAAACTGGCAGAAGGAAGTGCATGCTCCCATAGTGCCCTAGTTATAGAGACAGCAGCCACCTGGATAAACATGTCCCTTCTAAGAGAGTGGCTCTTGCTTACTCCCTACAATTTGGCACCATTTTAGAATACCAGATTTTGAAATAAGATTCTTATATAAAATACACCAATTTGAAATGTTTTTAAATTTTTTTAACAAGACTACAAAGTCTAAATATACCCCTCTTCTAGACACACATATTTTACCTTCTTGAAATGCATACTCTTTATCATTCACTAATATTTTATGTGATATTATGGGATAGATATAGAGCATCCTTTCTGGAAACATGTGCCCTTTGCCTTTAACTAGTATTTTATGTGGTATTATGGCTTATATCTGAAGCTTCCTCTGGATGGCTCCTAATTGAAAGTTTGATCCAGGTCTAGTTGAGCTACAGAGACGAGAGTGAAGTATGAAGACACTAATTTCATCATTGGATCAATCTGTTGATAGACAAACAGGAGGTAGAATGGAAAAGGAGAAAATAAGTCTGTGGGAGCAGGCCTTGGAAAGGTATGTGCTGTCTCTAGCTCCTCTCTGTTTACTGATGCTCCTGAGGCATCCAATGTTTCAAGTTTCATAGAAAGGAAGTGAACCAGTCATGGACCAAAACATCTGAAACCATAAGTTCAAAGTGAGTCCTTTCTCCTTTTCAATTATCTGTCATTCTTTTTGCGTGTGAAAGCACATTGTGCATAGGACACATTGCTGGCTAGGTTTAGCTCTCTCTTCTATTCATGAGTGACCACAACTGAGGGAGCTCCTAAACTGCCCACAGGCACACAGAAACTTGGTACAAAGTAGACACCAAACAATCAGCATCTTCGCTTTAACTCTTCAAGAATTATATAGTAATCTTTTGATGGCTTTTGTGCAGAATGCAGCTGTTACCAGCAGGATTATGGTCCACTCAAAAGAGTGAAAAAGAAAAAGTGATTAAGGCAAAAGAGTGAACAAAATCATCAAAGTAATTATTCAGAAACAAGTGTTTTGACCATGTATTACAACAACGATGAGAACTGCCCATAGCCTCAAAGGTAGTGAGTGGCACTTGTGTCTTAGTAGTAACCACTCTAATGTAGATAGGAGAAGTCCCATGGGGCCTTGCCTGTAGATTAAGACTGAGGGAGGGAGAATTAGTCTTCCCTAAAGATTGGTTATCCAAATACCACATGGTCTGCCCTAAACACATATAAATGCAGGCAGCATTGAAAAAGCTCAGCACATTGTAATTACAACTTGTGTGTGTATGTGTGTGTGTGTGTGTGTGTGTGTGTGTGTGTGTGTAATAATAGAGAAGTGACTGAATTTAGAAGGTATCAAGAGGGACAGACATGGAAGACTAGAAAGAAGGAAGAGGGAAGTGATATAATTACATTTTAATTAAGGACATGTTTCAAATCTGTAACTGCTTCCAGAATGGAGCAAGAAGACTGCATTGTCCAATGTTTCTAAAATGTCTTGTAGGCAGTAGAGTTAGTGACTGATTGAAAGGGAAAGAAAATATGTGTATGAACAGATTCCATTGACATAGAAGAAAATATTTTATTTAGAGATATGTGAAATCCATGACGGAATACTTGGAAATCCCCATGTCTGACCTGAATGAGGATTTCTCAAGCCAGGAATCTGTGCTCATACTTCAGGTCTTCAGAAAGCATTTCCTAAATAATGCCTTTATTTTTACGGGAGGTATTTTATGTTGTTGTTGTTTTCTGTTTTCCTGGGTGATTACTCAAAATCCTGAAGCAAGATGGTGAATGCATATATAAAATATTTATAACTGGCATAGATCCACTTTCTGGGGATTTTGCATTTCATTAAATACTTCCTTTCACAAAAATTCCATAAGGCACTTTTGCTAGAATTATAGTAAGGAAAGAAATGTGGCTCCAGCGCAGATCTCGTATCTCCATGTCCTGATGCACAGCATCTGCAGTAGTTTTATGGGGCAGAAACGTGGGGAATGCTTTCCAAATTCTAGCCTCTGGGCATTAAAGAAAGACAAGGACTATTGGAATGAGCAAGTCAAAAATGCAATGTGATCTGAGGATTCTGAAGCCTGGGTTAAAAACAGCACATCTTCCACAAACCGGCTATTATGGAGCAAGAGAAGAACATTGCAAGGAAAAATACAGGCATATAATATCATGAAAAGTGCAAAGGGTATGAATATTATTTACAGTATTCTAGTGCTGACCTACTTACTGTCCAGGGCACTAATGGCCTCCAGTTATGATTACTTCCTTTCCTACATTAGATCACAAATAAAACATCAGAGTTCGGCTAACTGGCTTGGGCACGAAGTAGATCCATCAAAAGTGCAGCCTGTATTCCCGAGGCCTTAATTCACCAAAAGTACTAATAGTCATTTTTACTGGTCCCTGAAATAGAATAAGTCATCCTTCACGGCACACTTTTTTTCCCCCTCACAAAATGCTTGGTTTAGCGTTAGATTAAAAGGTACGGTTAAATGCACATGCACATTGTTTCGGAGTTCTTTAGCTTTGGCGTAATCTATATTTTTGTAACCGGTTTTTACAGATGTAGCCACAGAATGACAGTGTGGTTTAAAACTGCTGAGAAGGCACAGTGAGCCTGCCATAGAGAAGCTCTGTCTTTGCCATCTTACCCCATTTTCTCCCCACAGTAGGCAGTTCCCTAAGGTGGGAAATGTTTTCGACAATCCATTCTCAGGGTCTTTGTGTATGATAGTTTGGAAGGATATTGGTGGCAAAGAGCCCATCCATCTGACACTCAGGTACACCAAGATTTCCCCCAGCTGTGCTAACTAAGCCTTGGATTCAACTTTTATACCCTGGGTGTTGACACTGAGAGTGATTCTTTCTAGTCTAGATTAGTTTCATATTGTCGCTGAAATTGTCTCATTTCCTCGAAATCCACTAAATTGACATAAGATTTAGTAGCCTGAAACAACATCAATTTATCCTATAGTCCTACCATTAAGGTTCCAAACAGATCTTACTACACTATGAGGAAGGCACAGGCAGGACTGCATTTGTTTGTGGAGACTCTGGAATAGAATCTCTCTTCTCTCTACTCCAGTATTTCCAGGCTGCCCATGCCTTGTGACTGGTAGCTGACTTCCACCTTCAATCAAAGAGGGCTAGCCTAGTCTTTCATCAAGGCATCACCATGCTATTACCTCCCTTCTTCCTCACTTGAGGGCCCTTGTGATTACATCAGGCACATCTGGACATCCCTGGAGATATTCCCTGTTTTGAGGTCAGCTAATTGCTACATTAATTCCCGTTCCTTAGGGAATATATTCTCAGGACATGGGTCTCTTTGAGGACTCTTCTGCTTGCCATAGAGTCTGACCCAAATTCAGACTTCTCCCATATGCATACGAATGCTATCATCAGCTTTAACTTCATAAGTAGAAAAGTAGGGCATTATATCTTGTTGCTGTAATAGCTACAACATATTTAACATTATACTACTGGCGCTATATTCAGTCAAATGGAATTGGGTAATTTCAATTTAGTAAAAAATGGAACACTTTTCTGTTCAATTTTCCTGCTTCTGTTTCATACAGTTGTGACAGTGAGCACAACAAAAATGTTTGATATCCACAGACCTTGAATTTCCCTTCCTCTGCTCTACAAATTTATAGTGAGAATGAGGATGGAGATAAAAATTCAACCATTTTCAGGCACCTTAACCATGCCCAAGCCATATACATCCCCAGTATAATTTTTTATGGGCAATAAAGTTGATGTTTTATACCACAGTGAATCATCTATGTCCAAAATAAGTTTGCTTATTGCTACCTAACATGTAATACCCTTTCTCTACAGCAATATTCAAAATTAGCACAAAGGAGATGAAGTTGTTTAAATCATATAAAAATAAATAGGGCTGATTCAACTTTAAAGTTCCAATATTCACTTCATTAGCTCTAACATGAAATATCATTTCATTTCAGCTTAATGCTAGTAGAGAGTGTTTAATTATTACATCTGTAATAGGAGATAACAAAATTTTGCTCAGTTAAAATAAAAGGCTGGAAAAGGTACCCACTATCTTTAGTAGTGTTTCTTAGAGAAGCCGGGGACTAACAGCGCTTTTCTCTGTCACAGATGTTCATAGGTCTTGCAGATCCCTGTACTTCTCAGGACATCAAATATGAGATGTGATCAACCATCCCAGGAGGTGAGTTTACATAGCTGGCTTGTGTTTCCCATGAGAATCACTGACAGATGGTTCCATCATTCACTTTCCTGATCTTGGGCAGATTAAATTAGTCATCATGCACAGTTAATGTCAAAACCAGAATCGCCACATGTAAAAATCTCCACTGTGAGTTTAAGAAATAGTAACGCCTGCCATATAGTAATAGACAAGAGTTATATGGAATTTTTTACCCTTTTAAAAATCAAGTTGTGATTTGATTTGTTTTCCAATTACAAATTCTTCTTAGCAATTTTTAAATGTGGATTTATTTGATATTTGGCCAGGGGTGTTGTAAGTTTTTAAGTAAGCCCATATAATAACTGAGAGCTTTAAATGTTAGATTCATAAGTATTGAATTTGAAGCTTCATTAATTTATTTGAGATGCATTAGCAAGGGAAGTTATTCAATTTTCTGAAAACTTCAGGATATTTACCTTCTCGAAATGTGTAGCAAGCTTCAGATAGTGTCATGAGTATTTGCAAGAAAAGTTTTCCACTTTCTTAATAGAACCCTGGCCACATAATAGACTTCCACTCTATAACAATTCTTATTTGTTATTCTTGCTACTGTGTATGAGCTAAAATTTGAACAGAAACAGACAGCACCTTTGAACTGAAGAGGCCTTGGAGAGAAGGATGTGCCATAATTTGATCAGGCAATAACAAACCAAACTAAAATAGTTAATAATCCAGGAGTCCATGGTAGTGGCCAACAATGACCATCCCTATAGGAAAAAAAAAAAGGAAACCTGCGATAAGAACCCGGAAAATACCCAGTCCTTCAATATCAGGTCTCTAAACAAATGTGTGTGTGTGTGCAGAAGAGCAGAGACAGTAACACAACTTCGGTTGCCAAGAAACATAGTGTGCATCCAAGCTAGCTAACATTTCAGAAGTGTAGAGCATCACAGAGAGTAACACAACTGTAGCTATTAGGATAAGGAGTCTGTGAACAATGTACTCAACCTTCTACACACAGCAGCTTCACCTCTATAGATTTAGCCAGCGATTAGAAATATTGAAAAATGTTTCTGCGTTGAACACAACTATTGTTTACAGAACATGTACAATGTATTAGACAATATAAGTAATTGAGAGATGACTTAAAGGACCCAGGAGACTGTAGGTATCATATGAAAAAATTATGTGAGTCTGTTTAAGGGAGTTGGGCATTCAGATTTTAGCATTCATGTGAGTGCTAGAACCAGTCATCACAGATCCTTATGTATTACTGTGAATTCTCCCTAGTTTTTCTCAGAGTACATCTGACTCATTTGACCCATGGAAATGAGAGGCAAAGAAAGCACTGTAGCAAAGCCTTAAAATTACCACTGTAAAGTAGAATGTGTGACAGTGACAGCTGAGAAGTAATGAAGAGGGCAAAGGAAGGAAAATCAGGAAGATGTGCAACTGGATAGCACTCCCCTGAAGTTGCTAGGTTGTTTCAAAAAATTTGATTGACCAGGGTAAATGATGTTACAAAATGATATTAGTGTAACTTTGAAACTTTTTTCCTCACAAGGGAACAAAGAATGATACAATACAGAGTGGCGGAAATCCACCCATGCTTTTTGTTCAGGATTGCAAATGTAAAAGCAATGCAATAACAAGAGGCAGCTGTGCTCAGGGCTCAGCAGAGACTCCAGTAATGATATCGTTTACACAACTCATTTTCCCAGTTGAGATTTGTCATGCCCAGATACAGGATCCATCAAGTTGAAATTTTTGTATGGATACTAGTATTGTTTGTTTGTTTGTTTTTTGGGATTTTTTTGCTGTTGTTTTTTGTTTTTGTTTTGTTGTTGTTGTTGTTTGTTTTTTATGGAAAGGATTTACACGAACAGGGCATTACTTAGTAAGTATCATTTTCTTTTCCTCCTAAGAAAAATGCAGCAACTGAAAGAAGAGTATTCAACAGACTCATGTAGATCTGCTTCCTTTTGAGTTCCTTTCTGTTTCTCTTTTAAATTCTTCTTTTTTGGTTTTGAGTTTATAATCACATTTCCTTTGTTCCATGCAGTCCCTCCCATATAGTTTTGATTGCTCTCTTTCAAAGTCATGGCCTTTACTGTTGCCACATACATACATATTTCTACATACAACCTTCTCAGTTTATATGATGTTGCTTTTATGTGCACTTTTAGGGCTTATTATTTGGTGTTGGATAGTTGATTAGTGGGTTCTTCCCTTAAGAAAACTATTTCACCTTCCATTAGCATTCCCTAGTTGTCTTTCATTCTGTGTGTAAGGCTGAAGCCTCATGAGTTCCGTCTCTTTCCTAATAACCGTGCTTATTATTCTTGTTCTTGTTCAGCTCATGTTTAAGCAATCATGTTGGTGAGCCTTTATGAATACAGTTTTTGACATTCCTAGAGGGCACAGACTTACAGCAAACTCTCTGAACCTCCCATGCCCCACCCCCTGCTCCGTTCTGCTTCCCTGGAGTCTTAGGTACAGAAGTCAGTTTTTAGATGCGTCTGTTGAGATTGGGCTCCACACCTTCAAAAATAAATGTGGAGAGTTCTCATAAGGCCAAAAATGAATCTCTTTCTTTGAACAATATCTATCAAATACTATTGATAGATGGTACTCGAAGGCATAAGCTTGCCTGTGTGCATAGACTCCAGGCACATGCATATGCAGGTAGGTTTTTATTTTAGGTTTACTGATTTATTCTGTATGAGTATTCTGCTTTTATGTGTGTCTGTGTTCTATGTTATTTCTTGGTACCCCCAGATATCAGAAGAGGGCTTCAGATCTCCTGAAACTGGAATTGCATATAGTTGTGCTCCTTCATTTGGGTGATGGGAATCAAACTAGGTCCTCTGCAAGAGCAACAAACACTCCTGATACTCTTAACAGTTGATTTATCTCTCTAAACCCATTCACATACATTTCTGGGTGCTAAATTAAAAATTACGATCATTACTGGAATACAACACGTTTAGATAAGAAATATTCATTTTCATAGCTACTCAGAAAATCTGTAGCTAGAGATTCTGTAACATTTATTATTTCACACCCTCTTGGATCAACTCTTCATCCTGAAAATTATTCCATGCATTGAGTACACCAGGCTCAAGGTCAGATTCTTCCAGTGTTATGCTTTGAGCCCTTGGGGACAGTCAGTCATTAGACTTTCAGGTATTGTTTCTAAAGTGGATAAAGAGATGGAAAGGAAATACTCAAACCTTCTGAATTGCAAAAGATACTGAAATTTAGTCATTTTAGAAATCAGTTGTGGTTGTCTTGCATTGCTTCCAAAAATGATCCCTAAATAAATATGTATAGGTTTTAATTTGGGGGCATATTTTATTATTTAGTGTGGTTGTAGTTCACAGAAAAAAGTATTTTCTGTGTTCTCTCTATCTTTTCACCCAGACTCATATATTGTCTGTTGTTAATTGTAATGACAATTTTGAAGTTTTGGTTTCTTTGAAAAGCAAAAATATTATGGGAATGTTTGCTCATTTTGATCCCAGGTGTGAAGATATGGGTCTATTTCAGACTGACCACAGCAGCTTACTACGAGTTGTCTCGTGCTCTAGCAGGGGCATGATTTTGCCAGCTACAGATAGTTTCTGTGATTGTGTGATGGTTGGAATTCTGGGGATTTTTCAAGGGGTATATAAATGTTAGGGCCCTGAAAAGCAGTGGGTATTGTTGGGTAGTTGATTGGCTGCTGGTTGTTGGTCACGGTTTGTTGAGTGGTCGTGAGCAAAGAATAAACAATGAAAAGTTGAAATTAGATCTCCTCATGATGAAGTTGAAACTTGCCCGGAGGAACTCATTATCCCTAATCAACAGGAAGCAGTCTAAGGAGAATATCACCCCTTTCTGACTCCTGACTTTATTCAGGGATCTCTTTTCTCTCTCTCCTCTATCCTTTTTTCTCTCCTATCTAGTTTTAAGGGTTTGAAAGAATAGAAAAAGATTCAAGAAGGGTCGAATAAAGAACAACCCACAAAGTAGCAGGTAACCCTGGCATTAACTAATGAATAATGTCACATTTCAATACATCATATCGTACAGAGTAATGTTAACACCCCAATAGTATTCTGTGATAGCAGAATCACTCTGATGATAGGTCTACTCCCCTACCTTACAATTCTTGGTCTTTTTATTATCTCGAGTCTTGTGTTTTCCAGTTTCTTGTATAATTGCAACTTTATAGTACACAGCCTCACCAGAGTGTTTCTATTTCTTAGCAGCATGTCCTTCAGGTTCTGCTTGGTTTTTATGTTTAAAAACTCATTTTGTTGTCAAAAACTTTTTTTATTGTCATGTGATATTCAATGTATGAATACATTAATTTTGTAAGTTATCTCGTTTAAAGACACATTACTGTTTCAAATAAGAATGAGTCTTACAAACAAGTGCGTTATTTTAAGAAATACATTCTAAATTAAATAGATTCTGAACTTCAGCAATAAATTTACATCAGTTAACCTTAGCTTCATACCATGAGTTCTTTCAACTCTAAAGCCATTTGATACATGACCAGTTTTATGATTTAAAAAATATAATTATCCATTAATATATATCTGATATATGGTATGTACATGAAAAAGAGATTTTTTTTCATAAGATCCTTTAACACTATTGGGTTTTTTAAATTTTTTTTTGGTTTTTTAAGACGGGGTTTCTCTCTCCTGGAACTCACTCTGTAGACCAGGCTGGCCTCAAACTCAGAAATCCGCCTGCCTCTGCCTCCCGAGTGCTGGGATTAAAGGTGTGTGCCACCACTGCCTGGCCTTTAACACTA
Organism: Rhynchomys soricoides; assembly: GCA_019843965.1. Classification (NCBI taxonomy): domain Eukaryota; kingdom Metazoa; phylum Chordata; class Mammalia; order Rodentia; family Muridae; genus Rhynchomys; species Rhynchomys soricoides. Next base: position 13,939,199 of record JADRCH010000033.1, on the reverse strand, counting down.
TTGTTATGTGTAATAGATGGTGATATATTTTATTTCTATTTATAGTACTACAAACTATCTTTCCTATAGGTGAATCCAGACACCTTTCATTTGTGGTGTAATATTGAATTAAAATGATATTATTTAAAATGTCATTAGTCCTGAGTTAACTAACACCTTGTCTGAGTCACACTCAGATGTTGGAAGCCATGAGCTTGAGAATCATCTGGATGTACCTGGAGCTAGGGGGCTATTGATTCCATTTACAGGAGCTCTGAAAGGAAGGAATAAAATAGAATAAAGCTAAAATTACATTCAGAAAAGAGAAGAGTAATGTGCTAAATGAAAAAAAAAAATCCCCTTCTCCTCCCCAAGGGCACAAAACAGAATTTGAAAATGTCTCATGACTTTGCAGGACATGACTCATGTGACTGTCACTGGCACATGATTGTACCTACTTCAACCTCTTGGAAACAAATTCCCAGTTATAGTGTGAGGGTTGACTTTTAAGTATACAGTATCTATCTTATATATTGCTCAGTTTTAGCAAGAAGTTCATAAAAAGTAAGTCCATGGCTTGTTTTCCTTACTGTTAAATCCCTCAGTTATAGAACAACATCTGGCATGTAGTATTTACATAATAAGCTTTAATGTAATGGCTATGAGAAGAGTTTGAGATTTCACCATGGAAAGATGTAGAAATTCAGGTTTAAAAAAAAAAAAAAACCTCACATGTGTTCCATTTTATATATCAGAAAATTTTACAGTTCCTTCTTAGGATAAATTTGCACGTCATTAGGAAATAAAGAGCTATTTAAAACCATGTGTCCTAAATAACTTGCTCAAATCATGTGAGCAGCTGTGTCATAAGTTACCTCATGACTAATACATTTAATAATTGATACTGATTTTTGTCTCTACCATCAGAATGTAGTTTCCCCAAAGAGAAAAAGTGGTATATTCCTCACTGAGGTTTTGGAACAGAAATTAGTACTTATAGTAGCTTCTATACATATTTATTAAATAGATGAGCTCATGTGTTATTCATTTATTCAAATCAGTAGGTCAATTTGCCCAAGAAGAAAAACTGAATCTCCTTTGTTTGTTCACATGTTATTATTTACTTAATTTTCCTGTGAAAAATCCTTGTCATCAAACAATATATTTTGAATCGATAAAATTTTCTGATTTACAGCTTACATTTTAATGAAATACAGTCATCAGATGAAATTAAAAGTCATACAATATTTTAACTCATACATAATTTAAGTATTTGAATATTTTATCAAGTTTCAGGTATATACAATTTTTAGTAGAAAATTCTTTTCTCCATAATTATTGAAGTTTTCCCGCCCAAAGGCACAAAAGCCCTATGTTTTCAGCTAGAAAACAGAAATTTCTAAAAAACAATTATAATTTTTTATTTTAATATTTAGCCAATCAATAATCCCACATTTAATAGAATATTAGCTGTGCAGATGCTAATAATGCCTAATTATCAAGAAGATAATTTCTTCTTGATGCTTTTTCTTCTCTGAATAGAATATTTTCTCTAAATTTATTAGTAATTTGATCTTCTTTCTTAGAAAGAGGTCCACTGTCTTACTCAACAGTGATCATTTGGCACCTTTTGGTTTTTTATGCCTTGAGGATGTTGGGCCATTTTGTTTTTCAGGATTATTTTTGAGTTCTATATGCTGCCACCAAAGAAGAGAGGATAGAGAGAAAGGATAATGACTGAAGTCTCAGATGTCTACCTTTATGCTGATTGGCTTAATTTTCCCTAGATTGTGTGCATACTGTGCTGGACCAGGTGCTTCTAGTTTCCTTATGAAAGGTTAGATCTTTTCAGAAATAGCTCACCTGAATCTTCCCAAGCTACAACACTCCACAATGGCATTATATATGTCAGGGATCGTTTAATTCCTCCTCTCTCTGATCAACCCCAAGTTTTCTTATTCTGCATATGTTTTCTTTGTTTCCTTGCCCAACCATTTCAATACATAGTCGGAAGTAAAAATATGTGTGGAAGTGATGGTACAAGGAGCAAGTATATGGAAAGAGTACTGCTTACATCCATAACTTTATTCACTGAGTTGCTCATGTGCATTTATTCTTTATTTAATTTTATGTTTATTTTAATGATGAGTACATAGTTTGCATCATGCAATATGCAAGTGTAAAACATTGAGAGTGCAAGACATTATAGAATTGATGAAAGAGAACATATGTTTGATTATGACCAGTCTAACTAGAGCGACTCCTAGCAGACTAGATCCATTTGAACACCTCCTTGCATTGTACTTTATGTAATTAGGTGTTGTGCTCACAGCATGGTGAATCAGGGATACCTCAACACATTGTATGGTGGTAGTCTCATAGCATCAGATTATTCTGTATATTTAAGCAGTAAGCCATCAGGAACATAGCAGAACCTCCAGGCATTAAGAAACATGTAACCAACACAGGCTCTCTACATCAATCTATTGCCTCTCACCTCCAAGTCCCCATCCCTACCAGTCCCAGGACCCTTTCAAACTCTATTTCTTTTCATAAATTGGTTATTTCTCTTTGTGGCTTAAGCAAATTTTATCAAATGTCTATTTAGAAAAAAATCATAATAGCCCAAAGATATAGGGGGTTCTCATTGGATACCAGTTAGACTCTAACTTATTGTGATACACAATGTGAAAAAGAATGTATTCAAAGTTATGATATCGAACATGTTTTATGTGCTAGATGAGGTTACCTACCCAAAAACCAAAAGATGTAGAGCTTCTGAAGACTAGACTAAATCTCAGACTCAGATCTTTGATCATGTGATTGTTGATATTTCTGCTATTTAATGTTTAACACAGATGGAGAGAAGATAAGATGTAGGTAGTCAGAGGAAACAAAGCAAATTGTATGCTGATCCTGCTGACAGTGCCATATAGTTCATTAATGCTCTTTTCAATGGTGTATCTGGAAACTTCCACATAGGATACTGTCACAATTCATTAAAGTGTATTTATTTTGGTTTGAATAAATTTTAGTGTTTGACATTTTGTATTTGCAAGTTTTTATATAATAAAATTGCAAATATAAAAAACTACAAAATAAAATAAAGTAGAAAAATTATTTCTCATTTAAAATTAATAGTCTTGTAATTTTGTGCAAAAGAAACAGTATTTTGTTCTTCTAAGAAAAATACAGAACACAAAACACTGGCCCATTAAAACAACAACTAACTCTTAATCATTCTAGTAGCAACAAAATAAAATTACAAGGTAATCTATATTTTTAATTGACATTTCTGTGTCACATACATTTTTATTTGCTTTCACATGGTAGAATTTCAGCAAGATTTTAAGTTCTTTATGTGAAATCTAAGAGGTAAACATATGGGAATTTGAAAATCACATATGGGGTCACTTTATATGCAACTTACTAAAATAACATTCTTATAGAATAAATAAATTAAGACCTTATATTGTCATGCTATCTAATGAACTGGAACATAGGATAATGAGTGAAAATAGATTGACAGAAACCATACATCAATTTAACTCCTCCATCAAACTTTATTTTCAGTAAGATGGTTCCAGGACAGATAAAGAAAAGATGAACCTGTTTGCTTGCACTCTATGTAAGGTCACAGCATATCTAGTGTAGTACAGAAAGTTGCTAGAATAAGGGTTTTAAGAGGCTTTTAACATTTTAGCTAACTAGACAGTTTACTGTGAAAGGCCCAACCATTCTCTATGAGTTAGAATTATTTAAATTGTCTCAGGATGTTACAAACATCCAATTTAGTATCTGTCCCGTGCACTGACTATTGCTGCACAGTTTGCTTCATATCTTAATCAAGTCTATGCCATAGAATATTGGAATGGAAAAAGTTTGCAATGACTCTAAATAGACTACATTTCAAAGCTATATATTTCCCCCAAATTGGGTGGTTACTGTCACCAGCAATTCATCTTATTTTAATTACTCATTTCTCAGAATATGTGTCACAAACTTTACTAACTCTTCCCCTATGAGTTTGTACAACAAGCCAAAGTCTATTGAACAATGAATGTATTTTCCTGACAGTGCCTTCTGGGGTTTTTCCATCTGAAATGACACACAGTTTGCTCACCCAGTACACCCAACACGATGTTCTGAGTTTGCACAAACAGACATTGGCGAGGCTCGAAACCAAGGACAGTACCATTGAGCTCTCATGAGCATGGAACTACCTGGAACTAAAATTAATTTGTGCATGGATATAGTGAGAATTCTGGAAGTTTGGTTTCTGTGGGTTTTTTTTTTTAAATTCCAGAATTCTCACCACACATGGATAAAATCATGTTATAGTTATTT
>JADRCH010000033.1:13854436-13934863 GCA_019843965.1 Rhynchomys soricoides | reverse complement strand
ATCTAGTATGATTCTATTACTAACCAAAAATGCATGAATATATGTAGATATATGTATATATGCAAAATATTTTAAATGGGCAGAAATGATAAATATCAAATCCATGCTGATGAGTCTATCTCATGAGAGGAAGGGCGATGTGACTGAGAGACAGGATTCGAAGAGTAGTTATCTTTATCAGTAGCATATTATTTTTCTGAAGAGAATGGAAGGAAGGAAGGAAGGAAGGAAGGAAAAGAAAAGGGAAGGAAAGGAAAGGGGGAAAGACCCTCTAGCTAACCAAATTTGAAATAGCAAGAGGGAATTGCTATGACTTAATGTTCAATGTCAATGTGAAAAAACTGAGACTATGAAAAGAACATCCTACAGGATGAAAATATTCATCATTTGTGCTCATCCTTTATAGATGTCAATTAGTTTAAGGTTAGCACTTCATTTTCCTTAGTAAACAAGATTTTATGGGATGAATGTGTTTGTTTGTTTGTTTGTTTTTTGAGCTCTTATTTTTGAGGAAAAACCTATTTTGAAGAAGAGTGGTGAGGGAAATATTGGAGAACTTCAAGGGAGATAGGGAATGGGGAAATGCTGTAATTATAATATAATCTCAAAAATAAAGACCAAAAATAGTAATCCAGTAGATTTATTCAATATTTCAGGTTTTTTACTTCATGTTTTGATTGTATGTTGTTTTCATCCAAAAACCTCATCCCATCTGGGATACAGAACAAGATTCTCTACTGCGGATTTTGAATTTGATTCAATAGGTTAGTGTGTTCCAGCACTCTGTCACAGGTCCAGTGGCATGACTTCCTCTTGTTTTGTGGATTATAAAGACTTGCCTGATTTTTATGGATTCCAAAGTTTTTGTTTTGTTTTGTTTTAGTGTGGAGGTACTTTTTTATACAACTAAGTATGCATGCCAATCAAAACCTTTCTCAACACTGATGGTTTATACTTTTCACTAGAAACTAACAATCCATTCTCATCCTCACTAAATGTGGTGGCTGTTTCCAATTTTACATTTCACATAAGTGATTACTCAAGTGGACTGAGATGGGTGTCCCCCCAAACCAAAGCTATTTGGCCAACATCAGTTTTTCCTTCCACAGTTAAAAATGTTTTCATTTCTGTGTCCAGTAACTCACTGAATGAAAAACAGATATGTTTAGAACAGGAGTTGTTATCATGGTTATTAATCTATGGTAGATTTTCCAAACTCTAGTTAAAGTAAGCAATACACCATAGACTTCCTATAATATCTTTTTCTTATTGGCTTCTTATCAGGATTCAATGATACATATTTCCTTGATTTCTTAAGGGGGACATTCCTCTGTTCCTCTGTCCTATTTTATAATACTGTCAAAGGGAACCTTACTACGGTAGGTTCATTTAATGAAGCAACTTCATAAGGACTCATGTAAGAGAGGGGGAAATCGTAACCATTCCCTTACAGCCTATTGACCTGATGATGGCTCTCCTCTGCTTGAGTTGAAATGTGAACAAAGCATTATTGACAATGTTTGAAGATGTTAGATTTATTTGTTTGTATGCTTTTTAAAAATTTATCCTGTACCACATTACCCTTCCCACACCACACCAAGGATTCAGGTTTTGGAATGATTATTATTATAGCATGCTTTGACTTTGAAGAGTTCTTCAAAGAGTTTTGTAGAACCCCAGTAACATTTTAGTTACTGAGAAAGAATAGTTAGCCAGTGACGACCCTGAGATGTCTCAAATGTTAGACATACGAGGATACCCTCTATCGAGCAGTTCTTTTTCTTTATCTGGCCCTAAGATTTGTGAAGCTACATTTTGGTTTGTCCACTACAGTCATTTTTCCTTACATTTGTACCTCTAATGCTTTGGTGTCAATCTTCATACATTAATTTTAATAATGCTTGTTGTTCTAGCTAATTTTATGTCAACTTAACACAAGCTAAAATGGAGTCTCAATTAAGATAATACATCCTGAACATTGGCTTACAGGCAAGCCTGAAGGGCAGTTTTTAAAATTAGTGATAGTTGGGAAAGAAGCTAGCCCATTGTAGGTTAGGCCAGCCCTTTACCAGTGTTCCTGGATTCTGTAAGAAAGCAGGGCTAAGCAAGCCATGTGAAGCAAGCCAGAAAGCAGCACCCATCCATGGCCTCTGAATCAGCTCTGGCCTCTATGTTCCTGCTCTGATTGAGGTCCTGTCCTGACTTCCTTCAATGGTGAACAATGATGTGGAAGTGCAAGCAGAATAAACCCTTTCCTACCCAATTTGCTTTTGGTCATGATATTTCATCACAGGAATCTTAACGCTGACTAGGAAGGACACTTGTACAAAGGACTTTAGGAAGTTAGAGCCATATAGAAAACTATCTTCTTTCTAACTTACAGTAAGTTCTATGTTTTCAACACCTTCCATGCACTTCAGGGACATGATATGACATTTTAGTGGATACGTCTTCATCTTGTTCTTAGTAATGCCTCCAAAGTTTAATATAGTCTCAATAGCCACTCCTTGTCATGTTCTATTAATGTCATTGCCATCATCCTGACATTGACACTGATTCTGATTTCCTTGTATCATTGTGTAATTATATCACAATTATGAAACTCTGACAAGTGTGGGAGAGGCAAAAATAGGTGGAAGAAACATTGTCTGTCATCATTAGGAACAAGAAAGAAAGAGAGAAAGAAAGAGATAGAAAGAAAGATAGCCTAATTAAAGGCAGAAGATAATATGTTTTAAAATAATAAGATACTTAAATATTTCTGTTCTGTATAGAAGAGGTATATAATATTTTGACAATATTATATATGGTCAAAATATCTAAGAAATAACTATTTAGAGAGTTAAAAATATGAAAAATTACTTTAAAGGACAATCAAGGTATACCATATAAAGTAGAATTTGATTTGTGGGAATTTTTAGTTAATGCATTATGTGCATGTACAATGCTAGGCTTTTTTGTTTATTTTTGAGGCAAGATTATAACTTTAATTTTTTTAATTCCTACTTTTAATGATGGTTCTTAAATGTTTTAACCTCCCTTTTAGTCTACCAGCCACCAGAGGTATGGAAAAGAAAGGATTCAGATGAAGTAGAACTGTTTAGAAATGGTTCTTCCGAACAACTCCATTCTGCATTGCCAGGAAATCGGCAGTTCAGTTCACAGGTCAGCAGTGGCAACTCAGTCCACTCACAAACACCTCACAGATACACCAGCAGTCCAGTTCCATAGAGTTGGGATAGAAAACAGGAATCAGCAGCTGTGGCACTACCTAACAAAGATATCCAGTCCTCAGGCTCAAAGAGTCAGCAGGAGAGACCAGAGCCAACAGGAATGCCAGGAAACGTTCTCTGCTGTGCCTCTGTCAGCAAAGTGAAGATCTTCAAAGATGTGAGAGCAAGAAGTGCTTAACTATGTAAGCAAGCTAAGCAAGCCAACTGAGCCAAGCTTAGCTTCTGTCACTGTCTCAAGTCCCTTTTATACTTCCTCTAAACATCATTTGTTCTCCATTGGTTTTGCCTCTGCACATGAGTCTGTCTCAGCTGACATTACTCTGCTAATCAGCCTGAGACCTCGGAAGCAGCAAGAAACTTCAGCACACCACCAGAAGTTTTCTGGTGAATTTCTCACTATGGAGTCTCGACAAATGGAGCTCAACTGTGCAATGTAAGGCAGCCTAATATATGTGTATCATTAATGAAGAATTCATCATCATGTGTCCCCTCATGTGCTTGCTTTAAGCCAAACATCCTTTCACCTGTGCCTGCTTCAGCGAAGCATTCCTTCATGTGTTTGCCTTAACAAATCACCATCCAACACAACTGACTTTCCAAAGAACCCTTAAGTTTCCACTTCACAATGTCATAGTATTTCTGCTTGCATAGAACTCAAAAGCCTTCCGTCTCAGTCTTTTGTACTAGAATTACCAGGGGTACAATACGATGTCTGAATCAACATGTCCTCATGGGTAACATCCACAAAGCACCATGAAAACACTGGAATAATAAAATTTCCTAGATGAAATAAATGTGTGGACGTTCTGTGAACATGGAAGGGACATGTATGCTTGGTTAGTAGTAATGTAAAGTTAATGGACATTTATCCAGCAACATGCTCAGTAGGTTGTCATAACACAATTCCCATGTACCTGCTATTGTCTAAGAATGCAAAAATAAAATATACCCACCATCATTCTCTTCTAGGAATAAAAAAACACATGTAGGAAGAAAAATAAGTAAACTATTTTCAATCTATATAATTAGTACACTGAGAGACCTTAGTCCTGTAACTATGACACACAGATGGACAAGTATAATGATTGTTAGAGCAAATACTGAGAAACAAAAAACAAAAACAAACAAAAAAAAAGCAAAACAGAAAAAACAAAAACCAAAAAAAAAAAAAAAAAAATGAGCAGCTTCACGGGGGGATAGTCTGTTCAACTCCAGAAAGTTTGACTTTACATTTCTAGGAATTCCAGCATAGAAAACATTTAGAGACGATGGGCCACTATGAAATTAGACTCTGAATCATGCCATGCTGTAACCTGTTTTGAGAATGCAGCATCAAAGCTCTGTTGCCCTCTCTCCTGAAAATTCTCATATCCTTTTAAACCTTGATATCTCATAATTTTCTTACAACAATACCTCTTACCTATGTATTTTGAACAATTAAATAATCCCCAAAGCACTGTACCATCTCTCTTAATTTCTTTTGGTCCTGCCACCATGATTCAACTTTAACAGGCTTTGAGTACCTTCTCCATTGTCTCCCTAGCAAAGCTTTTGCTGTTTTAATTTTTCTGATATTGACTTTCCTCCATCTCTGATAATATCTCTCAAACATTTTACTAGACTTTGGCATGAGCTTTACATTCTGGTGAAATGTTACTTATTAGCCAGATGTCCCTTGTGTTTTGTATGATTTTACAAACCTGCTCTCCTTAATATTTTAGTGAACTCATGCAGCTTACCCTAGTTATGTGTGGATGCATCCAGTATTAGACTCATTCATATCATTTTCCTATACCACTGTGAACTATTTGAAATAGGCAAACTGCATATCATTTGACCTAATTTAATAAAATAGTGAGTAGATACTTATCTATTTTATATGAAATATGCTATAGTGGTATTGCCACATCTTGTTAGCTAAGCTTTTGTAAAATGTCTCTTGTAAGCATGAGTATGGAATACTGCATTAATGGAGAAATTATATACTCAAAAATTATTCCTGGGAAGAACTGTAGGAAGCAATACTGGGAGGAAGAGTGGAGGAGGTGATGGAATTCTATTTTGATTAAAAACATGATAAATAAATAAATATGTAAATAAACTCAATACACATATTCAACATAAGCTTTCTGATACAATTAACATTTTATTGTTCTAATTACAAAGAATATACTCTTAAGGGAATACCTGGTGACTAGACAACGAAAAGTGAAAACATCTGCCTTATTAGTTCCACGCAGATGCTTTTCCAGAAAGATCTCTGTAAGGTTTTAATTGCAACATCCTTATGAGAAAATGTTTCCTTGTATTACTGTCTTTTTTTATTTCTTTTTTTGTTTAAATATTTTATGTATTAACATTTCAAATGTTATCCCCTTTCTAAACTTCCCCCTGGAAACCCCCTATCCCACCCCCTCCCTCTGCTTCTATGAGGGTGTACACCCACCCACCCACTCCCACCTCACTACCCTGGCATACCCCTACACAGGGGAATCTGTATTACTTTCTGGGAGTCAAGAGTACAGCCACAGAACAAAGAAGCCATTGACATTTTGTACCCAAAATAAGCATTTCCCACTAACCATGGGGTCAGTGAAGCTCATAAAAAGCCAACATTTTCTGTCAACTACACATTCAATCCACTCTTTTGCTTTTATATTTTTGCTTTTGAAGAGCCAGTTATCATTGACCCTGGCATAAGTATAGATTATCGGGGTTTGGTTTCCCCAAAACAACATATGCTAAACTAGGCTAACTAGAGGTTTAAAGTTGAAAATGATGTTGAAATGGTGCTTTGGTTAGAGCCAAGTTCCAGCCAAAAAACAGAGTATCTTCCTGGGGATGGTGCCTTTCCACAGCAGGGAGCTTTGTCAGAGAAGTTGCTAGTATTTTTCAATGTTATTTCTTTCCCTCTCTACAAAATCTATCACAAGATCACAAGCATTTAGAGTATTTTGCAATGAAAATGTTAGGAAACTCTGTAACTTCACTCAATCATGAGGATCTAGACAGACTGAAGATCCCCCCACTATGATGCTAATCTGTGCTTTTTTCTTGAACCACACATCTTCCCTTTGGATAATGTTGACAGACACCTCACATCCCTCCACCCTATATATTCTGGGTAGTGTAGTGTTGGTGAAGAGACTAAGCGACTTGAGGTGATATTGTGAGGATAGGGTCATACGATAGGGAGAAGCAGTAGGAGGGGAGAGAATTTTGCCATGATAACATAGTACCGCTTCACAATTTCTGTGAGTGGTACTGACATGGAACCTTGAGTTATTGAGGGTAATGGAAGGAATCACAACCTAAGAAGATGCACAACAGCATAGGCATTTCTACCACTACCAGCATCCCTTTGCTCTGTAGTGAACACAAAACTTACTCTAGTATCATGGGCAATGGCTGTCAAAGTAACTCAGTATATCCAAAGAACACTTGGACATGTGGTAATCTGAATAGAAAGCAAGAAACATTTAAAACTGACATGTTTACCAGTTTTAACATTTCAATATTTATTGGCAGATTTATTTTGATTGAGCAGGGAACAAGTTGGATAGTTAGATGACTCAGTCAGAAAAATTCTCACAGTGTGAGCATGAATACCTGAGTTCTGCTCATCAGCTCCCATGTAAAGGTCAGGGATGCGAGCATATGCCTGTAGCTCCAGCATCACTATGTAGAGGCCAGTTATCTCATGAGCTCACTGGCCATCAAGCAGATGTACCCAAATCAGTGAGCACCAGGTTTAGTCAGAGATACTCTCCCAAAATCAAGGTGTAGAGTAACTGAAGTGGACAACTAATACTGAATGCAGCCTTTATAACACACACACACACACACACACACACACACACACACACACACACAAGTATAGTCTCAGCCAACCGTGTAGAGCCTTGTGTGAAGCTCAAAAACACATTGTTTTGCTGGTTGACCAAAGAATAATTAGTCTTACAGATTCTAACAGAAATGCATTTACTTTAGAGTAATGACCCACTGTACTAGTGGAAACAAGTCACACAAGGCCCATTTGCCCTTCTTAAAGTAGTTAACACATCTATGTATTTTATTCCCTGGAGTAGCTCTAACACAGACCCTCATCTGTCAAGCTTGTCATAGTCCAGGGAAGCCATCCTACAAGATTATTATTACCATCTGCTTTCAACCTTGAAAAAGTCCATGATTTATTGACAGACAACTTTATCACCTTACTCACATTATGGCTTTGGGATAGTCACCAAAATGGTGACCGTCATCTTGGGCAAATAGAGATAGGCCTTCTACACAGTGAAGAGCCAACATTCGCCAAATCTGCTGAAGGTAAGAATAATCTGTAGTTAACAGGTTTAGTTATTAGAAATACTAAAAACTAACAGAATAGACAAGAGAATTTAAGCTTTTAATCCACTTTGCAACATTAATGGGAATTAATCTTCTAAATCTGGAAAGCATATAAAAAAACTAATTGAAAACCATCCTCCCACATTCTGCATTAAAAAAAGGAAATACTTAAAATATTATTAGATAATGTACATGAAGTAACACAAAAGATTGACCAAATTATTCATATTTCTCAGATAACATACCGCTTCCAATTACCACAAACAAACATAAATATTGTGATGTTTTTATGACAATAACTTAAATTTTGGGTAAAATGGTTCTTCATATTTCTAGGGTGAAAATGTTAAACATCCATTTGATCTGGGTGATTAGGCTAATAAAAGCATGTGTGGCAAATAAAAAATTTACTATAATGAGCACAAATGTGTTTCTTAAGCTAGAAAAACAAATTTAAATGTAAAACATAAATAATTGGAAAATATCAAAATGTTTTATTAAGAGAGTTGAAATCAAATGAAAATACTTGGCAAATATTTTTTTCTGTCCTTTTCTTCTTCCTTTTATTTATTTATTTATTTATTATTTTTGCTCTTTTATTTTATTTTTATTTTTTTATTTTATTTATTTTAAGAGATGTAGTGCAGGCTGACCTAGAACTCATGACCTCTTGTCTTAGTCACCACAGTTCTATGATTAAATGAATGTGTACCCAGCTAGGACATTTTTGATCTGTAACATTTAAATTTAAAATAAATTAATATCATCACATGTGTGGAAGGGGAAATGTTTTGCAGCAAACAATTTATATTTAAATAATATTTATACCTATTTATTTATTTATTTTGTAGTGTGTGTCTATGTATGTCTATGTGTGGACCTGTATGACTCTGTTTGTGTTTGTATGTGTGTGTCTGTCCATATGTGTGGGCACTCATACATACTACTGGGATCAAAGGAAAATATGTAGGCTTCTTTTCTCTCTTTCTACCATGTAGGTTCCATGAGTTGAACTCAGATCACTAGCCTTGGTGGCAACCACTTGTATTTACTAAGCCATCTTTTCAATCCTTAGGGGTAAATATTTTAATGGATAAATTATTATCAACAAAACTTCAGTTATTCCACATAACATTAGTAGTTCATTTAAAGGTGAGAATTTATTACATCTTATTTCATGTTTTGAGCCTTGGTGGGTGAAAAGAAGCAACAATGCAACAATATATAACACCAAATCATGGTTTGAGAAACAATGTCATGAGAGAAACAATTTTGCAGCCCAGAATCACTGGAATTTGCAGAGAGAAACCCATTCTGCAGAAATTCTGGAGAATTTCAAGATTTTTGCCAATTCTGGAAAGGGATCTCACTAATTAATTTTAGCACTTTGTAACCACTGGAATTGTTTTACCTGGAATGTGGCAATTTGAGGATTTAATCAAATAAGTTAATGGAAAATCATTCATGTACATTACCTATCATACATCAAACAGCTTATAAAATTTAACAAAGTATCTGAAGAGATAGGATGCTGATGATGAACACTGGAAGAATTTTCTGGCCATTCATGAGGTCTTACTCTCCTGAGTTCTGCAGATTGGCATTTGCTCAGTGTGAATCACTTAGTAGGTTGTTTATTGCTGAATTCATATGCCCTACTCATTTTGTTTTCCTTTACAGGTAGGATCTAATACAGTTTAAAATGTCAATGCAGTCTCTATGTTTCTTCTATATTTAATATATATATGTGAGTGTGTGTACAAGCACGCATGTGTGTGTCCTTGTGTATGTGTCTTTCAAAACAAGTTTTCTGGCATGACTATAAACCAGGAGATGCCCACCACCAAAAGTCCTGGAAAAAGTTATCCAGGAAACAGGTACTTCATACAGATGTTATTTACATGTTAGCACACAAGGAAAAATCTTGAATTCAAAGATATTCATGGCACTATTCAAGATATTTAATAGAATTTGGAAACATCTACTATCATGGGCATAGTTTGGATTGAATAAACTATGATACACCCATATAGCAAAGTATTGTATTGCTGATAAAAATTTAGAAACTTAATAGTATTGAAAATATTCGTTTATTATTTAAATAATAATCTGAAATATTTTTTTAATAAATTTATCTTATTTAAATAGAAATATTTAAATTTTTTAAAAATGAAAGTTAGAAACTCATCCAATTGTGTGTCCCTTAATGAGAGGGCAGAGATATATCCTGAGGACTTTGTCCTTAGGTTTGTGGGGTGCAGAATAAGGCACAGCAAATGTGCCCTAGTCCCGACCCCACACGGCTTGGATAAAATCAATCATAGTCCCCTAGAAACCAATCCTCCCTGCTGCCTAATCTTAAAGGGATAGCAAGTGTTTTCCATGCAGGAATCTGATTTTTTTTAAGTGAGTTTTCCCCAGACTTTGAGGCAGCAATATGTTGTAGAAATTATTAATCCCAATCCAGGGTTTCTACCCTATCTTTAATCATCCAGTTCCCAGATAAAAGACACAATTTACAATAAGCTTTAAACAGTCCAAGAGCTGGGCAGATACCGATCCTCTATGCTATTAGAATCTATCTACTTTCCTATTCATAACCCCTAGGTATTACTTACTATTGGATTTCAATTGGGCTGCTCTTAACTCCATCTGCCCAGCCCTTAGGCAACGTTCCTTGAATCCTAACCCATGCCATTTCTCTCTTACTCTTTCACCTTCTACTCTCCCTCATGGCTACCTTCTGACACCACCCCAGGCCCAGGAAGCCTAAAGCCAGCCTATGTCTCTTCTGACAAACTATTGGTTGTCAGCATCTTTATTAACCAATCAGAAATAACTTGGGAGCAAGGTCACATAGCTTACTTGGGTCTACAGGCAGTCTCTCTCATCTCTGTGGCAACCAGGTCTTCGGGCCTGCACTTATAGCATTACAAAACAGAGAAAAAGCCCAAACTTCAACACCAAATAGTATTGGAAAATATCCTTTTGCTTGTTAGATTTTTATTTAAGTACATGAAAGTTAAAACTCATTCAATTATGTGTCCCTTAATGTGAGAGCAGAGAAATATGTTGTTAGATGATTCTACTAGAAAAATATCATAGATTATATAGATACAAACCTAGATGATACAGCCCACTGAAGACTGTGCTAGCTACTTTATATGTCAACTTGATAGAGGCTACAGTCATCTGAGAAGAGGGAAACTCATTTGAAAAAAGTTCCTTCAACACTTTGGTCTATAGGCAAGTCTGTAGGACTTTTTCTTGATTGGTGTGGGAGGGCCCAGTTCAATGAAGTAGTGCAAATCCTGGGCAAGAAACCCTGGAGTATATAGGATAGCAAAGTAAGCAAGCCAGGTGAACAAGCCTTTAAGAAGTAATACTCTATGGTCTCTGCTCAGTTCCTGCCGACATGGTTCTGCCTTGAGTTCCTGTCCTAACTTCCCTTCATGATGGACTGTGATCAGGACATGTATGCTAACTAAGGTCCTTCCTCCCAAATTCATTTTGGTAATGGTTGTTTTCCACAGCAATAGAAATGTAACAGGCACAAAACTGCGTTATACAATATGAAGCATTGCCTTTGGCCCAAAATACACATGACTGCATATTTAATGTTAATGATGACATATATACAAATATATCTATAATTGATCCCTTGCATTTGTAGGAATATACGTATATGCAACCAATAACAATAAAAATAAATTTTCACAAACACTTGCCATATGTACACAACACATATGCTGGTTCCTTATCATTTTCTCAAACACACAAAGAATCTATATAGTATTTGTCTCTTATTATATCTGAGGAGTTATGACGATTAGTTTTGACTATCAACCTGACTGGAGTGAGAAGTGTGTATAAGATTTTAAAGTATGCCTATCAGGGAGTGCATGACTTGTCTAGAGAGACTGGATGATGACAGCTTTCCAGTAACCAGTAGATTCTTGCATTAATGGACTATAAATTTGCAAATACTATTGGAAGATAAAGCAATAATAATCTAGGGACATTTTCAATGTATCTAGAAGTACATAAAAGCACTACACCATTTTATTGAAAAGATTTGGGCATTATTGACAGTAACCATTATCTCATTACTTACAAAGATACATATTTGACCCAGAACTTTATAGTGTAGTTCCAAAAGTCAATACATAAGTTATTAGTTACTAATTTCATAGTGATTGATGGTTGCAATGACATGTTGCTTATTTGGAAATGTGAATGTTTTGTTAGTTTATTGAGAAGACAATATAAGATGCACAAATAACAGGTCACTGCCTAATAGAGTACAGTAAATAAATATTTAGATATTACCTTTCTGAAATTTGGACTTAAGTGCCTGATGTCTATGCTTTTGATATTCTATAGAAAATAGTTTTAGTTTATAACATATATACATTGATATGGAAATAGATTTCCACCACCATGGAAATATTGAATCTGAACACTGAATACTCAGATTTAACATTTTGTCTATTGAGAGTGTTTTAGGACAGATAGATCAGATTATACAACCCTGGAAGAGCAGTGAGTAATGCGCTTTCCAAGATAATTAATTTCTAAAGGTAATTTAAATGCAGTAAAAATCTAAGTAAAAATACCAAGTGAAATAACACAGAGTCAGCAGTGGTATCAGCATGAAAATCAAAAGGACACAGTGAAGCTCTTCTCTTCTTTCATTCTGTACTATTTGTTCATTTAACCACCTGTCAAACAACCACTTTGCAAAAGAATAGTGAAGAATATTTGGTATATATGGTATGCATTATTGCTGAATAATACAGGATATTCTACCAACTTTGAGGAGTTTATAGCTCAAGACATGACTTATAAATATATTTTGAGCAACCATAAAAATATTTAAATATCACCAGTGGGTCCAACTAAAAATGACAATTTCTCTTGGATCTCTGAGCTGAATGCAGGTGGATGAAGGACACATAGGATAATCATTCCACGTAAAGTAATCAGACCTTGACAGATAGTCACTCTTTGCTATAAGCACAGCAATGGTTCCTTATATATGTGCATTATTGGCTCATGAAATTATTGCTCCTGCTACTGTGCGTTTTAAAGATTAAAGAACAAAGATGATACAGGGAGGGATTAAAGGGGAAGAAAAAGAGAAGCCCCATTTATGGACCACATATCTTGGGCCTAACTATGTCCACAACACTTCAAAGATTACTACACTCCACACCTATAACTTCCCTGTAAGGTACATATAAGTAGCATTTATTAATGACAAGAAGACTAAGAGTTAAAAGATTAGAAATTTAAGAATAACAGCCAGACAATTACAAGTAAAAGTTGGATGCTATTATAACCAGAAAGCTGTAGCCATAAAACCATTTTCTCTGTGTCTTGAGAATTTTAAAAACACCTAGTTCCATGCAGGAAGTAAACTAACTGTATTGTGTATGCTGTTGGTTTAGAAAAGACTATATGTAATCAAAATAATAAAATACAATAACTTCTGTAAATGTGAATTAATTATTTTAAAAATAAATAAGTGCATAGATAATTAACAAAGAAATGTTAACAGTATAAAAAAGTCTTACCCCCCAGCTCAGTTTTCCACAGACACTTAGTTTGCATGCGACATAAGGTGAAGACCTAGAATATCAATATAATTTAAATATTCCAATATCAATCTCTTACCAACCAAGGATTTTTATTTTAAAATTTCAATAAAATACAACTTTCAGTCATAATTTACCCTGGAGTAAAACAATCATGCTGTGAGATATATGAAGATTTGATTTTTAGTTAGTCTTACGATCTCAACTTTTTAATTTCTGATTTGAATAATAATAAGACTCAAATAATATTTGAGACTAAAAACTGGACAAAAAATGTGCCATGGGTTGAGAAGCTGGGGAAATTGAAAGTTTTAGTCTGTTGTTAGCTTAGGCATAGAAGTCTGTGGAATACTTTTTACTTTTGGCAAAAACAAAGGGAAAAAGCCATTAGCCTCCCCAGTGTGATTTTTGGTTGTTCCTCCTTCAGGCAAGTCAGAAACACCAAGTGAGATCAGAATATTTTACTGAGTTCTAACCTCCTGTTTCTCTCCATTCTGGCAATGAAATATGGAAAACAGATTTGTTAAGGTTAATTTGAACTTCTCCTGACCCCTTCGAGACATCCACTCTTACTCATAGAAAAAAGGGAACCACTCAGTTCTTTCTTTTTATTTATATTTTATGTTTTACTCACTTTACATCTTAATTGCTGCCTACCAACTCATTCTATCCTTCCCTTCTTCTCTGATAGGGTGGATGTCTCCCCTATGTATCCTCCCACCTTGGCCAGCAAGACCACTGAGAGAAGGCAACCCAGTTAGGGGGATATATTCAACAGCTTTGTGATGGACCCCGCTCCTGTTGCTGGGGGATCCAAACAAAAACCAACCTGCATATCTACTACATATGTGCAGGGTCCTAGGTCCAACTCCTGTATGCTCTTTGGTTGTTGGTTCAGTCTCAGAGAGCCCTCAAGGTTCCAGGTTAGGTGACTTTGTTGGTCTTCCTGTGACATTCCTATTACCTTTGGGGCCCTCAATCCTTCCCCCAACCTTTCCACAAGAGTCCCCAAGCTCTATCTAATGTTTGGCTGTGGGTCTCTGCATCTGATTAAGTCAGCTGCTGGGTGGAGCCTCTCAGATGACAGCTATGCTAAGCTCCTGATTGTAAGCATAACTAAGTATCATTAATATATCAGGGATTGGCGCTTGCCCATGGGATGGGTTTGGACTAAGGTTGGTTATTGCTTAGCCATTTCCTCAGTCTGCTTTATCCCCGGTCCTTACATTTCTTGTAGACATGATAAAATTTGGGACTGCTGTGAGTCTCAGATAAGGTCACCCCTATTGATTCCTGGAAGCCTCTACTATTCCAGATCTCCACCTCTTCCTCAAGATATCCTGGCCCCCATCTCACCCATGCAAGCTGTAGATTTACATTAATTCTCCTGGCCCTCTGGCCATCTTTCCTGTCTCTCCCCACACCTGATCCTGAACCACTTTTCCCATTTCTTTTCCCATCTTTTCTCCCACCTGAACCCTCCCTCCATCTGTATCCTATGACTATTTATTTCCCCTTCCAAGTGAGATTCAAGCATCCTCCATTGAGCCTTCCTTCTTGTTTAGCTTCTTTGGGTCTGTGGAGTATATCAGGGGTATTTTATGGCTAATATCCACTTATAAGTGAGTATATACTATGCATGTCCTTTTGGGTGTGGTTTACCTCACTCAGGATGATATTCTCATCCCATCCATTTGCCTGCAAAATACACGATGTCTTTGTTTTTAATAGCTGAATAGTATTCCATTGTGCAGAGATACCACATCTTCATCATCCATCCTCCACCTAAGGGACATCGAAATTCTTTCCAGTTTCAGCTTACTATGAATAAAACCACTTTGAAAATAGTTGAGCAGGTGTCTCTGTGATATGTTGGAGCATCTTTTTGGTATATGCCCAGGATTGTTATAGATGGGTCTCAAGGTAGAACTATTTCTAGTTTTCCGAGCATCCACCAAATCGATTTCCAAAGTGGTTGTACAAGTTTGCACTCCCACCAGCAATGGAGGAGTATTTCCCTTGCTCCTCATACTCATCAGCAAATGCTATCTCTCAAAATTTTTATCTTAGCCACTTTGACAGGTATAAATGGAATCTTGGGGTCATTTTGATTTGCATTTCCCTGCTGACTCAGGACTTTGAACATTTAAGTGTTTCTCAGCCATTTGAGGTTCCTCTGTTGAGAATTTTCTGTTTAGCTCTGTATGCCATTTTTGATTGGGTAACTTGTGTTGGTTGTGTCTAACTCCTTGAGTTCTTTATATATTTTGGATATTAGCTCTTGGTCAGATGTAGGGTTGTGAATATCCTTTCTCAATCAGTAGGCTGTCATTTTGCTTTCTTGACAGTGTCCTTTGCCTTACAGAAGCTTTGCAGTTTCATAAGTTCCGTTTTGTAAATTGTTGATCTTAGAATCTGAGCCATTGGTGTGCTGTTCAGGAAGTTGACTCATGTACCAATGAGTTCAAGACTATCCCATATGTTCTATTAGATTTAGTGTATCCAGTTTTTTAATCAAGGTCTTTGATCCACTTGGACTTGAGTTTTAGGCAAGGTGATAGATATGGATCTATTTGAATTCTTCTACAAGCAGATATCCAGTGAGAAAAATTCCCTTTTTGAAGATAACTCTCTTTTTTTCCCATTGTATGGTTTTGACTTCTTTGTCAAAAATCAAGTGTCCATAGGTGTATGGGTTTATTTCAAGCTCTTCTATTCAATGCTGTTGATCAACTGTCTGATCTGATATCACTACCATGCAGTTTTTATTACTATTGCTCTGTAGTACAGCTTGAGATCAGGGATGGTTATTCCTTCAGAAGTTCTCTTATTTTTATTTTTCCATATGAAGGTGAAAATTGCTCTTTCAATGTCTATAAAGACTTGTTTTAGAATTTTAATGGGGATTGCATTAAATCTGTAGTATGATACTCCAATTTTTTTTATGAGGGCATTTAGTACTATGAGTAGAGTGTTGCTCAGTCTCCATAAGTGTGTAGGCTTTCTGGTATTTCTGTTGTTGTTGTTGACATTCAGCTTTAATGCATGGTGGTCTGATAAAATACAAGGCAAGACAAAAACTAAACAACAAAATAATGAAACTAACCGACAAAATCAAATGGTCCTAATAGACATTTACAGAACATTTCACCAAGCACAAAAGAATATACAGTTTTCTCAGCATCTCATGGATCCTTTTCCAAAATTGACCATATAGTCTGTCACAAAGCAAGCCTCAAAAGATATAAGAAAGTTGACATAATGTCTTGTATCTTTCCTGTTCATTGTTAACATCAGTGTCAAAGTATCCTCTGAATCATGAAAACATTTCTTCTTGTGAAGACTGATCAGAATCCACTCTTTTGTAAACATGCTGTAATTAGTGTTTTGTTAAGGTCTTGATATACAGAATATGTGTCAGACCACATGACATTGTTTTTGTTGCCTCCTAACCTAGTTGAGCCAAACTATATTGAAATTGAAAAATCCTCGGCTGGCTGGGATAAGTTGTTTTCTAAAGGTCAGGCTTTTATGATATTTATCTTACTAGCTATCAGCATGATTCATTCATTCTTTCAGGATGGTGACGAGAAAGAACTGGAGACCGTTTTATTATGTGAATGAAAATGAGTCTGAAATGAAAGTAGAAGGCTACCATCTCCTTGGTTTTTCCTCTTTTCATGCTACAAGAAAAGTCAGAGAGTAAAGACATGTTTGCTTACCCACGTTATTGCATCTAAAGTATATCTTCCCTAGCATTGGCCATGGATCTAAATATCACATACTGACCGGTCCTAAAAAGTTCTTTTATTAGTTTTTCTCGACCATTCAGTGGTTACATAAATTCATATTATTTTAAGCAAATACTTCATACCAAAACAGGCTAAGGCAGCATTTTATTCATGGGTTGGACTTTGACAACCTCTCACATGGTATTGGTTGGAAATCTAAACTTTAAATTTAGCCATTCTTTGGCTAAGATTAAAAACTCAGGTGATAGCAGATGCTGACAAGGATGTGGAGAAAGAGGAATACTCCTCCATTGCTGGTGTGATTGCAAGCTGGTACAACAACTCTGGAAATCAGTTTGGTGGATCCTCAGAAAAATGAACATAATACTACCTGAGGACACAGCTATACCATTCCTGGACATATACCCAGAAGACACTCCAATATTTAATAAGGACACATGCTCCACTATATTCAAAGCAGTCATATTTATAATAGCCAGAAGCTGGAAACAACCCAGGTGTCCCTCAACAGAGCAATGGATACAGAAAATGTGGTACATTTACACAATAGAATACTACATTAAAACAATGACTTCATGAAATTTGCAAGCAAATGGAACTTAAAAATATCATCCTGAGTGAGGTAACTCAGTCACAAAAGAAGAAACATGGTATGTACTCACTGATAAGTGGATATTAACCCAAAAGTTCAGAATACCCAAGATTCAATTCACAGACCATATGAAGCATAAGAAGGAAGACCAAAATGTGGATGCTTCAGTGTTTCTTAGAACGGTGAACAAAATACTCACAGAAGGAAATATGAAGACAACATGTAGAGCAGAGACTGAAGGAAAGGTCATCTAGAGACTGCCCCACCCGAAGATACATCCCATATATAGCCACCAAACCCGGACATTCTTGTGAATGCTGGGAAGTGCTTACTGATGGAAGCATGATAAGCTGCCTCCTGAGAGGCTCAGGCAGAGCCTGACAAATACAGAATTGAATGCATGCTCACAGAAAACCATTGGACTGAGCGTGGGGTTTTGGACGGAGGAGTTGGAGAAGGGACTGAAGGAGCTGAGAGGGTTTGCAGCCCCATGGAGGGAATAACAGTGTGAACTAGCCAGACCCACCGGAGCTCCTAGAGATTGGACCACCAACCAAAGAGTACACATGGGGGGATCCATGGTGCTGGCCACATATGTGACAGAGGAGGGACTTGGCCATCAGTGGGAGGAGAGGCCCTTGGGCCTGAGAGTGTAAGATGCTACAGTATAGGGGAATGCTAGGGAGGGAAGATGGGAGTGGGTGGGGGGAGCATCCTCATAGAGGAAAGGGAAGGAGGATAGGATGGGGGTTTCTGAAGTGGAGACTTGGACAGGGGAAAACATTTGAAATGTAAATAAAGTAAATATCCACTTCAGAAGTATTGTGTTGTTATAAATGGTAGCGTTCCATTCTTCTATGGCTGTATTCCATTCCAGTCCATGTTTACACATTTCATTTATTCATTCATATATCTGTGAATACCTCAACTGAATACATACCTTGGGTATTGTGAATAGCACTACAAATAAACATGAGTACAAATAACTCCTGGAGATATCCATGTACATTTCTGTGTACCTTATAGTTGTATAGCTAGATCTTACAAAAGCTATTTGAGTATTTTGTATTTTAAAGGACCATCAATTCTGTTTTCTATAAGAGATATATTAACTTAAATCCTACCTGTCGATGAGACTTTACCTTTCTGTGTTCGTTTCCAGTGTTTAATACCTTTTTGGTTTTTGTTATTTTTATGAGCCATTCTAATTTAAGTAAGATAATATTTCATTGTTCAGATTGTATGTCCTTATAAGTAGGAAGCAGGTTTTCACTCAACTGTTGATAATTTGTGCATATTATTTTAAAATATATGTTTTAAAGCTATTAACGATTTGTTAAAAAGTGTTGCTTGACTTCTGCTATTGAATATTTGGAGTCCTCCCACATTCATTCGAGAAATGAACTCCTCTCCATACATATAGTTTATAATGCTTTCCCTTCTCTCTAATGGGAAAGCTAAGCTATTTCCTCTACTTAACAAAAGTGTCTTTGTTTCCTATGTCCTGGATATTTTTTCCAAAATGTTACTACCTATTCCAGCTTACCTGAGCATCCCTCTAGGGTTCTTTAAACAAGTTCAATGTTTCAGATCTTATATTTAAGCTTGGGTTGATTTTTATTATTATTATTTTAAATTTGCTGGTGTGTATGAGTCTTTGCCTGTGTGAACATATATGCACCACATACATACAGGAGCCCAACAAGTCCTGAACAGAGCATTAGATCTGCTGAAACTGGAGTTGCAGGTAGTTGTGAGCTATCATGTGTGGGCAGGTTATGCACTCTGGGTCATAGGCAAGAGCAGCAAGTACTCTTTATTGCTAATTCATCTCTCCAGCACCATCATTTGATTTTGTAACTGATGAGATGTATTATTTTTTGCCTTGATATAGAATCATTTATCTATGTCACAGAATTCAATTTGCTTAGGAATTTTGGGTCTATACCATAATAGGTAGTGACCTACATTTTCTTTCATTCCATTTCTTTAATTTTGTTATTAGTATTTTTTTCTAGCATAAAACAAGAGAGCTTCTCTCCTTTTCTTTTTCTGAAACAGACTGCACAAAATTATCATCTATTTTGTGAAGATTTGGTAGAATTCTCCAATGGAATCATCCACATATAGAGTTGTTTTGCAAGCCTTTTACACATTCAGGTTTGGTATTGCATATGATTCTAGCCACATGGTCTAATTCTATTTAGTTGAGATTTTATAATTTATAACTCTGTATGAATTGATCTATTAATAAACTATTTTCTTATACTGGCCTTTTCTTTTTTCTTTTATTTTTAATACTTTATTTACATTTCAAATGTTTTCCCCCTTTCCAGGTCTGCCCTTTGGAAACTCCCTATCCCATTCCCCTTCCCTCTGCCTCTGTGAGGGTATTCCCCCACCCACCCACCCACTCCCAGATTCCCTCCCTGGCATTCCCCTACTGAGACATCTAACACTCTCAGACCAAAGGCCTCTCCTCCCACCGATGGCCAAAAAGGTCAACCTCTGCCACATATGTGGCCAGCACCATGGGTCCCTCCATATGCATTCTTTGGATGGTGGTCTAGTCTCTGGGAACACTGGGGGTCTGACCAGTTGACACTGTTACTCCCACTCTATGAGGCTGCAAACTCCCTCAGCTCCTTCAGTCCCTTCTCCAGCGACTCCATCTGGGACCCCAAGCTCAGTCCAACAGTTTCTATGAATTGGGTCATGGGTGTTTCGAACATTTGGGCTAATATCCGCTTATCAGTGAGTACGTAATATGTTTTTCATTTATGACTGAGTTACCTCACTCAGGATGATATTTTCAAGTTCCATCCATTTGCCTGCGAATTTCATGAAATCATTGTTTTTAATAGCTGAGTAGTATTCCATTGTGTAAATGTACCACATTTTCTGTATCCATTCCTCTGTGGAGGGACATCTGGGTTCTTTCCAGCTTCTGGCTATTATAAATATGGTTGCTATGAACACAGTGGAGCATGTGTCCTTATTACATGTTGGAGCATCTTCTGGGTATATGACCAAGAGTGGTATAGCAGGGTCCTCAGGTAGTATTATGTTCATTTTTCTGAGGGTCTGCCAAACTTATTTCCAGAGTGGTTATACCAGCTTGCAATCCCGCCAGCAAAGAAGGAGTATTCCTCTTTCTCCACATTCTTGTCAGCATCTGCTGTCACCTGAGTTTTTGATCTTAGCTATTCTGACTGGTATGAGGTGGAATCTCAGGACTGTTTTGATTTGCATTTCCCTGATGACTCGGGATGTTGAACATTTCTTTAGGTGCTTCTCAGCCCTTTGAGTTTCCTCAGTGGAGAACTCTCTGTTTAGCGCTGTTCCCCATTTTTTGGTAGGAGTTCTCTGGAGTCTAACTTCGTGAGTTCTTCATATATATTGGATATTAGCCCTCTATCACATGTACTATTGGTATAGATCTTTTCCCAATGTGTTGGTTGCCGTTTTATCCTATTGACAGTGTCCTTTGCCTTACAGAAGCTTTGCAAATATCTGAGGTCCCATTTGTTGATTCTTGATCTTAGAGCACAAGTCATTGGCGTTCTGTTCAGGAACTTTCCCCCTGGGTCCATGTGTTTAAGACTTTCCCTCACTTTCTCTTCTATTAGATTCAGTGTATCTGGTTTTATGTGGAGGTCCACTTGGACTTGAGCTTTGTACAGGGAAATAGGAATGGATCAATTTGCATTCTTCTACATGTTGACTGCCAGTTTAGCCAGCACCATTTGTTAAAAATGCTGTCTTGTTTCCACTGGATGGTTTTAGCTCCTTTGTCAAAGATCAAGTGACCATAAGTGTATGGGTTCATTTCTGGCTCTTCAATTCTATTCCATTGATCTACCTGCCTGTCACTGTACCAATACCATGAAGTTTTTATCACTACTACTCTGTAGTACAGCTTGAGGTCAGGGATGCTGATTCCCCCAGAAGTTCTTTTATTGTTGAAAATAGTTTTTGCTATCCTGGATTTTTGTTATTCCATATGGATTTGAGAATTGTTCTTTCTAAGTCTATGAATAATTGAGTTGGAATTTTGATGGGGATTGGATTGAATCTGTATATTGCTTTCGGCAAGATAACCATTTTTACTATATTAATCCTGCCAATCCATGAGCATGGGAGGTCTTTCCATCTTCTGAGGTCTTCTTTGATTGCTTTCTTTAGAGTCTCAAAGTTCTTGTCATACAGATCTTTCACTTGTTTGGTTAGAGTCACACCAAAATACTTTATATTGTTTGTGACTATTGTGAAGGGTGTCGTTTCCCTAATTTCTTTCTCAGCTTGTTTGTCCTTCAAGTATAAGAAGGGTACTGATTTGTTTGAGTTAATTTTATATCCAGCCACTTTGCTGAAGGTGTTTATCAGCTGTACTAGTTCTCTGGTGGAGTTTTTCAAGTCATCTAAGTATACGATCATATCATCTGCAAATAGTGATATTTTGATTTCTTCCTTTCCAATTTGTATCCCTTTGACCTCCTTTTGTTGTCTAATTGCTCTAGCTAGAACTTCAAGTACTATATTGAATAGATAGGATGAGAGAGGTCAGCCTTGTCTAGTCCCCTGATTTTAGTGGGAATGCTTCAAGTTTCTCACCATTTAGTTTGATCTTGGCTACTGGTTTGCTGTATAGTGCTTTTACTATGTTTAGGTATGGGCCTTGAATTCCTGTTCTTTCCAAGACTTTTATCATGAAGGGATGTTGAATTTTGTCAAATGCTTTTTCAGCATCTAATGAGATGATCATGTGGTTTTATTCTTTGAGTTTGTTATGTAATGGATTACATTCATGAATTTCTGGGTATTGAACCATTCCTGCATCCCTGGAATGACGCCTACTTGATTGTGATGAATGATTGTTTTGATGTGTTCTTGGATTTGGTTTGCAAGAATTTTGTTGAGTATTTTTTGCATTGATATTCATAAGGAAAATTGGTCTGAAGTTTTCTTTTATTGTTGGGTCTTTGTGGGGTTTTGATATCAGTTTAACTGTGGCCTCATAGAATGAATTGGGTAGTGTTCCTTCTGTTTCTATTTTGTGGAATAGTTTGAAGACTATTGGGATTAGGTCTTCTTTGAAGGTCTGAGAGACTTCTGCACTAAACCCATCTAGTCCTGGGCTTTTTGGGGGGAGACTTTTAATGACTGCTTCTGTTTCTTTAGGGGTTATGGGACTATTTAGATGGTTTATCTGATCCTGACTTAACTTTGGTATTTGGTATCTGTCTAGAAAATTGTCCATTTCCTCCAGATTTTCCAATTTTGTTTAGTATAGGCTCTGATGATTTTTTTTTGAATTTCCTCAGATTCTGTTGTTATATCTCCCTTTTCATTTCTGATTTTGTTAATTTGGATACTGTCTCTGTGCCCTCTGGTAAGTCTGGCTAAGGGTGTATCTATCTTATTGATTTTCTCAAAGAACCAGCTTCTGGTTTTGTTGATTCTTTGTATAGTTCTTTTTGTCTCTACTTGATTGATCTCAGCCCTGAGTTTGATTATTTCTTGCCTTCTACTCCCATTGGGTGTATTAGCTTCTTTTTGTTCTAGAGCTTTCAGGTGTGCTGTTAAGCTGTTAGTGTATGCTCTCTCCAGTTTCTTTTTGGAGGCACTCAGAGCTGTGAGTTTTCCTCTTAACAGTCCTTTCCTTAAGTCCAATAAGTTTGGCTATGTTGCACATTCATTTTCACTAAATTCTAGGAAGTCTTTAATTTCTTTCTTTATTTCTTCCTTGACCAAGTTATCATTGAGTAGAGCGTTGTTCAGTGTCCATGTGTACGTGGGGTTTCTGTTGTTTTTATTGCCATAGAAGACCAGCCTTATTCTGTAGGGATCTGATAGGAGGCATGGGATTATTTCAAACTTTTCATATCTGTTGAGATTTGTTTTGTGACCAATTACATGGTCAATTTTGGAGAAAGTACCATGAGGTACTAAGAACAAGGTATATTCTTTTGATTTAGGATGAAATGTTCTATAGATATCTGATAAATTCATTTGACAGAAGATAACCCATATCTTCTGTTAGTTTCATTGTGTCTCTGTTTTGTTTGTGTTTCCAAGATCTGTCCATTAATGAGAGTGGGGTGTTGAAGTCTCCCACTATTATTGTGTGAGGTGCAATGTGTGCTTTGAGCTTTAGTAAAGTTTCTTTTATGAGTGTGGGCGCCCTTGCATTTGGAGCATAGGTATTCAGAATTGAGAGTTCTTCTTGGTAGATTTTTCCTTTGATGAGGATTAAGTGTCCTTATCTTTTTTGATGACTTTTGGTTGAAAGTCGATTTTATCCAATATTAGAATAGCTGTTCCTGCCTGTTTCTTGGGACCATTTGCCTGAAAAATTGTTTTCCAGCCCTTTACTCTGAGGTAGTGTTTGTCTTTAACACTGAGGTGCATTTCCTGTATGCAGCAAAATGCTGGGTCCTGTTTGTGTATCCATTCAGTTAACCTAGGTCTTTTTATTGGGGAATTGAGTCCACTGATGTTAAGAGATATTAAGGAATAGTGATTGCTGCTTCCAGTTATTTTTTATTTTATTTTTATGTTTGTGTGGCTATCTTCTTTTGGGTTTGTTGAAAGATTACTTTCTTGTTTTTTCTAGGATGTAGTTTCCCTCCTTGTGTTGGCGTTTTCCATCTATTATCCTTTGTGGGGCTGGGTTTGGTGAAACATATTGTGTAAATTTGGTTTTGTCATGGAATATCTTGGTTTCACCATCTATGGTAATTGAGAGTTTTGCTGGGTACAGCAGCCTGGGCTGGCACTTGTGTCTCTTAGGGTCTGTATGATATCTGTCCAGGATCTTCTAGCTTTCATAGTCTCTGGTGAGAAGACTGGTGTAATTCTGATAGATCTGCCTTTATATGTTACTGGATCTTTTTCCCTTACTGCTTTTAATATTCTTTTTTTGTTTTGTGCATTTGTTGTTTTTACTATTATGTGATGGGAGGAATTTCTTTTCTGGTCCAATCTATTTTGATTTCTGTAGGCTTCTTAAATGTTTCTGCTCATCTCTTTCTTTAGGTTAGGGAAGTTTTCTTCTATAATTTTGTTGAAGATATTTAGTGGTCCTTTAAGTAATCTTCTCTCTCTTTTATACCTATTATCCTTAGGTTTGGTCTTCTCATTGTGTCCTGGATTTTCTGGATTGTTTGGGTTAGGAGTTTTTTGTATTTTGCATTTTCTTTGACTGTTGTGTCAATGTTTTCTATGGTATCTTGGGCACCTGAGATTCTCTCTTGTAGTCTGTTGGTGATGCTTTCAACTATGACTCTTGATCTCTTTCCTAGGGTTTCTATCCCCAGGATTGTCTCCCTTGTGGTTTCTTTATTGTTTCTATTTCTATTTTCAGATCTTGGATGGTTTTGTTCATTTCCTTTACCTATTTGATTCCTGTATTTCTTCTTTAAGGGCTTCTAGCTGTTTACCTGTGTTCTCTAGTATTTCTTTAAGGGAGTTATTTATTTCCTTCTTAAAGTCTTCTATCATCTTCATGAGAAGTGATTTTAAATCTGAGTCTTGCTTTTCTGGTGTGTTGGGGTATCCAGGGCTCACTGTTGTGAGAGAGCTGGGTCTGATGATGCCAAGATGCCTTGGTTTCTGTTCCTTATGTTCTTGCCCTTGCCTTTTGCCATCTGGTTATCTCTGGTGTTAGCCAGTCTTGCTCTCTCTGACTGTGGCTTGTCCCTCCTGCAAGCCTTTGTGTCAGTACTCCTTGGAAACCAGCTCTCTCTCAGAGGAATTTGGGTTTGGAGAGGTGTGGTACAGAGTCAGCTCTGGGGTGCAGACTGAAACCAGAAGGATCCTTGGTTCCTGTGTCCTGATGACTCTGCTAGGGTTCCTCTTGATTGAGGAATTTGAACAGAAGTGGTAGTCTTCCTGTGCTTAAAGGTGTGTTGGCACTCCTGGGAGACCAGCTCTTTCCTGGAACTATTTGAGTATGGAGCTCTGTGTCACAGGATCAGCTCCCCTGTCACAGAAGGAAACAGGAAGGCCACTCCTCAGTCCCTGTGTCCTGAGAGTTCTGGGGGTGTCCCTCTGAGCAGAGGTGCTGGCCTTACCCTCATCAGAGGCACACTCCTGGGATGTAGCTCTTTCCCTGCACTATTTGGGTATGGAGCTGCGTGGCACAGACCACAGGTGTTTACTGGCCTTTTCATAAGCAACATTTTTATACTTTCAAGGGCTTTTTGTTTTCTGATGTTCTGTTATGTTGATTTTTATTTTTCTTGTAACTATTTTACCATTTACCTGCTTTAAATTTACTCGACTCTTGGTTCCTTTTTATTTTTTTTAAATAGTTTATTGACTTACCAACTTAAGACCTTTGTTTATCTCTTAATATAAGCATATGTCCTGTGAGTTTTATTTTTCAAAACAGCATTGTGTGCAGTCGAACACTCCAGATATTTTGACTTATTGAAATTTTATCCCTGTGTAAATTTGTGTAATCTACCTTTTTAGAAATTCTTCTTTGAGCCATTAGTTCCTGGGAAGTTTGTTATTCAATCTGCCAGTGTACAGACTTTTTATTCTTTTCTCTCCTTTACTAAGTTTAGTTGATTTCATTGGCATGAAAAAGCATACTCCTTATGCTCTTATGATGTAAACTCTTACAAAGTTTTGAGATTTTTTTTATACTTACAAAGTTTGGTCCATGTTGGAAAGTATTTTATAGATTCTGAAAAATATGTATTTAATTTCTGTTGGGCTGAGTGTTCTCTTATTAGCAATTTTGCCACCTTAGTTGCTTATGATGATCAGGTTTTCTACACTATAGATTTTGCTGTCTGGTTGAGAGGTCTACAAATTTCTAAGAAAGTACTGTTGAATTCCCTAACTACAAGTGCAGTTCAACTATTTTATAAAATGCAATATATATATATATATATATATATATATATATACAGATCTGTATATATGTGTGTGTGTGTGTGTGTGTGTGTGTGTATCTTGTGTGTATGTGTATATGTATGTGTGCATGCATGTGCACATCATTTTACAATATGCCTATAGCACATGAAAATTGCACAATGTTTCTTAGGACACAAACTTTCTTTTACCTTCTGTGCAAGCTATGTTTTACTTAAGCATGTGGTAACACATCTACTTACAGAATTGTGAATATAGCCTGGATTATATAACTTTTAAACTGTTTCTAAACTCACTGAATTTCCATACATAAACTTACTTTTGCTATTTCATTATCACTGCTTCTATCAGATTAAACACGAAGAGGATCTTTATTTCCTTTGGATCTTTTCTGAACCAATGAGAAAGAATTTAGGAAACATTCTTCCTCATAGGGCTATATTATCTAATGAAGTACAGCTTATTTTTGTTGGCTAAGTAGTCTCTAAAAAGTTTTATAATGTGTCCAGGATTCAAAGATTGCTGAATCAGTGAATCTTTATGTAAGAGAAAAATAAGAAAACTCTGCAGCAAGCATGTTGAACACAGTTTTAATTAAAAACAGTTGTACAGCTGACAGCTGTCTTGTCCTGTGCTTTTAAGTTCTTTTTAAAAAATCTTCAAGATTTTGTTTCAAGATTCTACTTTCTCTTATGACATACATTATGATTCTTCTGATGGATATGAGCAAGAATCATTTTTAATTCATACTATCTCGAAGACGTCAGCTTTAGTTATATGTTAGAGTCAGCCAACAAAGGAGGTATGTGGAATAAAACCCTGCCCCCTTCTCCCTAGAGTGTGAGCTCAGCTTTGGGAAGATAACAAAAAACACTTATGTAAGAGATTAGTCCCTGATGTTTATTCAGTTCAGTCTACAAAATGTGCCGTTTGCTTAAAATCAAAACCCAAGTTCGGTCTTTCAGTCGATGCCTTATGCTTTTGTACACATTGTGCCACAGTCCTAGATCTCAAGCATAAATCCTATTAGTGGTTTCTAACTTCTATCCCATTGTGTCTGGGCAATATCTTCTCTTTCATCCTGAATCATCCCTGATACGGCAAGCCAATTTTCTTACAAAGAAGAGGCTAATCAAAAAATGCTTGCGGCCTTTATAATTCCCAAAAAGAGAGCACTAAGTTCAAAATTTTATAAACTGTGTTGAAATGTCTTCAGAACTCTAAAAACATTGATAAACTACTTTGAAGGTGTTTTGTTATAAAGAAACAAAGTCCCAAGACCTAGAATTCTCTTACTGCCTCCTTTCTTTTTTTTTCACATGGCTGGGAGCCTCTAGGAACATCTGGGAGGGCTCTGATTACAGAATCTGTTCAGAGCACAGAGCCATTTTAGTGCTGATTTTCTTCTGTGAAGAATCTTGTGTTTTCATCATTTCATCTCCATTCAGATCAATACCATGCTCCAAAACTTGTAAATGCATTTCGTAAATTTTTGTTCCTTGTAGCTGGCTTTCCACATCACTAATGGGAAGTCTGATATAACAGCTGTCAGTACACGGCAGCTGACAGCTTGGGGAGTATAAAGACAGGCAAGGAATACACTATAGGATCATAGGATACAAAGAAAATTACTTTTTGTTGTTTTTGCTGTTTGTTTTTGTTTCTGTTTGTTCTGGGTCTTTTTTGGGTGGTTGTTGTTTTGTTTTGTTTTGTTTGCTTGCTTGCTTGCTTGATTCACTGTTAATCAACAAAGTACCAGATTTGCTTCTGATGTTTTACACTTATACTTAATTTAGTTGATCCTCTTCTCCCTTAAGCTCTTTCCCAGGCCTGCATTCCTGCTTGCACCCTCCCACTCCAGTAACACCCTCTTCACTTTCATGTCTAACGGAGTCTATTGACTCCTTTACCCCACTTTCTTAAAATTATTTCCTTTCTGTACTATGATTCCCTCTCATATTCCCTCTCAAGATCCCTATGTAAATACGTACTTAGGGAACTTAGACGCTAGAATCTGTTTGGCGTCGTATGTAGGGAACTTGTGGTATTTGTCCAATTCTTTTGTATTTCTTGCTTTATTAGTTTTGGGCTATCACATCAATAATACTTAACAAAAATCCACTTATTTAATGAAGTTTGATATGCATAAATATTATTCTTGACTATGGTCACAAATGTACCCACATCTTGAGAACTTGGTGATCCATTCTAACTTACTTTTTATGATTGACTATTGACTTCCAATTTACCCTACCACACACAGCTTAAAACCACCAATCCATTCCTTAGCCCTATATAATTGTCGACTTTAGATTCTTCACGTTATTGCAATTATGAAAAAAGTGTTTCTCTTAAGTGGTTTATTGAGTTTATAACTTGATAGATTACAACTCTGTGCTGAATAACAATGATGTTAATTGTAGCTAATGCTTATTTTCAACTCTCTGTGCATGTGTTTACAAAACATGTAGTTAAAAATCTTGAAAGAAGCTACAAGCTAGCCCATCATTACATAGATGTACTAGTTCCATGCCTTACGCTACCACAAAATTTTGACCAAAGAAACTTAACAGAGGGAGGAAGGGTAGACTTTATCTGATATCCAAGGTACAGCCATCAGTGTGGGAAAAGCATGGCATTAGCTGGTCACTGTCCATCTGCAATAAGGAGACAGTAATAAATTCCAGTGTTCAGCTCACTTCCTAGTCTACACTAGCTCACGGAATAATGATGCCTTTACTTAAAGTGGCCTTCCCACACCAATTAGCCTATTCTACATAATCTCTCACAGTCATGTAGAGGGGCTTGTTTTGGAGTAATTCTAGATATTGTTGACAACCAAAATTGAATATGACAACAGGACAAGTTGTTTTTAAAAAAACTTCATCATAAATAACTTTCCCCAAATTTCATGGCTGAGATTTTCACTTAGATATAGAAGTAGATATAATATTCTGTTGATGCTGAAACTGTTTTCCTAATGATTATTAATGCAACTATTTATTGGGAGTGAGATTATTAAGTCCTTCTTAGCCAAATATAGAATATATTAATTTTTAAAAATGAAGACATTTTGTGCCTGAA
Source organism: Rhynchomys soricoides (assembly GCA_019843965.1). NCBI lineage: Eukaryota > Metazoa > Chordata > Mammalia > Rodentia > Muridae > Rhynchomys > Rhynchomys soricoides. The sequence goes on along the minus strand of JADRCH010000033.1, from coordinate 13,905,372 downwards.
GATTTATGACTTGTGTAAGTTATTTGGTAACTTTACTGATAGATAGATGGTAATCAATCTGCCTCAATCCAGCTATGCAACTCTTGGGTTTATAGCTAAAGACTGCTTCATCTAATCACAGGAACAATTGTTCAACAATGTTTGTTGCTGCTCTATTCATAGAGCCAGATTCTGTAAAACAAAACAAAATAAACAAAACTTAGGTGTCACTCAACAGAAGAATAAAAAAAAAAAAATTTGGTACAGTTACACAGTGGAGTTTTACCAGCTGTTAAATAAATGACATCATGAAATTTGTAGGCAAATGGATAGAACTAGAAAAAACTCATTCTGAGTGAGGTAATCCAGACCTAGAAAGATAAATATGGTGCATATTCACTCCACGTGTGTATTAACCGTTAAGCAAATGATAATCAAACTACAATCTGTAGACCCAGAGAGGTCAGCTACAGATGAAAGGACAAGGGAGGGGACACATGGATCTTTCTGGGAGAAGGAGATGGAATAACTTTCATGGGGTTATCGGGGTTGGGGGGACAGGAATGGAAGGAAAGGGAAGGGAGATGCTGTTGAAGGAAATAATACAGGAAGAGGTAGCGAGAACAAAGGGACACTGGAGGGGTGGTATGGAAACTGAACGAGTAGAAACTTCCTAAAATATATGAATGCAATCCTAAGGAATGCAATCCCAAGTAATGAGGGATACAGAGGCTCAACTGGCCATTTGGTGTCACTGAAAGAAGATTCTAGTACCCAAACCAGGTTACCTCTAATTGAATTGTTGGCCAAAGAGATCCCATGAAAATCCCCAAAATGACAGTCCGTTGTTAATAGTTTGCTCTCCACAAACTGACAGCAAGGTTCAGTTTCATTTGGACTGTTTATTTGTAAATTATAATAAATGAGTACTTTTACATTTACTCTATTATTTCTAGAACCAACTTTTTTATTGTTCAGACCATCTCTTTGAACTGTTTTAAGTACCACATTTCTTCTTCCATGTATCAAAACTCAAGCTGACCAATGAGTTTTGGTATACATGCATTTTTGTTGAACATTTGGAAAAAAAATTAAAAACTTGAGCCAACACAAATCTTCCTTTGGAACCCAGAGCTCATGATTGAGCATCAGCATTTTAAAATGAAAAATATACAATATATCTGTATTAGAAATTTATTTTTATGAAAGTTAGTGAGAAGAACATATTAAATGTGACATACAGTGTATGATACCTTTAACTCTATCAGATTCTCATGTTTCCTGGAGTCTTTTAAGTCATGATGAGGACAGATGAGTGACTAAAGGACTGGTAAGGCTTTATTAGGAAAGTTGTTAGCTGAACATCGGGTTTATTGGCTAACATTAATTCTGTATTGATTTTTCTCTTAAAGTAAAGAGCTGTGACCTGTATACTGACTGTTCCCAGACCTCCTCTGGTTTGAGAAATTAGATAAAAGAAATCTATGCTTTTCAAGAGATGTTAGCAGAGGCCAAGATCAAAACTGCACACAACAGGTAGAGAAGAGGAGGAACTTCTTATAGTCTTCTGCAAATGGCTGAAAAATGGAAAGAACAGGACAAACAGAATAAAGAAGTTAGTATTTTATACAGATAATGTGCTTCATTTAACACTCATTCTTTCTCCCCAGGTCATTAAAGTGAAAAGAACTGTGTTATTCACTAATCTTTCAGATAGAGAAAGCTCGGGCCAGAACACCTATCTAGGCTATCCTGAGATCTCTGATTTAATGATTTAAAAATTATTTCTTTTGATTGACCTAAGTAAGTTGGTCATTTTTCAACATCATGTCCTTCTCTTTGCAGCCAGTGGCATCATCTCTATTCTTAGAATCCTACCTTGATCCCCATAATCCTCTTTCATAGATTATTACAAACATATGCATTTTATATAACTTATATCATGGCTCAGGTTATTGTATGCCCATGCTTTGCCTTTATGTTTTCTGTCAGAACATCATTAAAACATTTTCCAAGCTAGATGTTTTTATATCAAAGACTCAGGTGTTTGCATATAATTAGCTGGTTTCCAAGAGTTTTTTTCAAGAACATGGACAATATCTATTCTTGGACTCTGTAACTGCTCTGTGCTGATACCTCTGTCTCGGCTTTGGTTCTGAATTTCCTACTCCCTTTTGTATAGCCTAGGAAAAGATTAGATAATTAAATAATTGTGATCTAATTTTTTTCTGTTTACAATAAAGATGAAAGCTAATGTAGAATTTAATTTAGAAATGATTAACTAAACATATAACATGTGTATGGCTCTGGGCAAAACACTGTACAGGATATAAAAATGAGATGAATATTTTTTCTTTAAAATGATATCTAGGCTCCAGGAAGATAAGTTGTGGGTAAAGGTACTTATGCTAAGATCCACAGTGGAGAAGAAAAGAAGCTACTCCTGCAACTGCTGTCTACATTCCCTCCATGGACAGCACAGGTGTACTCGAAAACATAAAATAATTAAATGTGATAAGTTTTCCCAAAAAGACATATAGTAAAAAATGGAGGAGGTATGTCAAGGTAATTTTGACATGAAGTATATCTGTCATAAAAAAATGTAACATCTGCCATGAACGCACCTGTAAGGGAGTTATTATAGAATACAACCATTAGGGACACTGAATATTATCTGGTTTAGGAGTTTTCAAACTTAGTCAGAGTCTGACCTTCTAGACCACTCATCAATACCTAGATTACTTAACTGTATCTCCAGAACTCCTGGTTAGTAAAAATTCAGCTTCAAAATAACATTTGTTGCACGTTTCAGTAATAAGAAGACAAACCTGCATCTGTTGAAGAACCATGATCTAGGCCATGCATTGCCCTTTAAAAGAAGAGAAAATAGGGCCGGGCAGTGGTGGTGCAGGCCTTTAATCCCAGCACTCGGGAGACAGAGGCAGGTGGATTTTTGAGTTCGAGGCCAGCCTGGTCTACAGAGTGAGTTCCAGGACAGCCAGAGCTACACAGAGAAACCCTGTCTCGGAAAAAAAAACAAAAAACAAATCAATCAATCAAACAAACAAACAAACAAAACCCCCACAAAACAAACAAAGAAGAGAAAATAGATGAGAGAGGAGACAACCTATTAACATAGCCACAGCTCATTAGTTGTTGAGCTGGAATTAAGCTGCAAGCTCCCTGTTACATATATATGTGTTTTCTTACTATTTGTTTCTTAAGCAAGTTTAAATATCATTATTATCATTCTCTCATTTTTTGTTTGGTTGTTTTTTTTGGGGGGGGGGGTGGCCTTACTCATCCTTTGTTGATAGGATAGACACCTAGCGATGCAGACTAGTCTGTCCTTAAGTTTAAGGTCCCTCTGCTTCATCTTCTTTGGTGCTTGAATTTTTACTAATAACAATTTAATATTTAGACACAAATGTACAATGAGTATTCCACATTACCATGAATTAAAATACTCAACAATTTAAAAAGAAAATTGATTTTAAAATTTATTTTAAACTTTTTATATTAGTTATATAAAATAGATACAAATCACATTCACCTTTATGGTTTTTCATAGATGCTTTAATAAATTAGCCAAAAGATAAGAAAATTCAGTTAATGATGACTTAAGAAATCATAAGACAGGAATCTTATTTCCCTCTACAGATTTGAATGGCTTAAACTTCAGGGATAGTTTTTAATGAACATATAAATCTTCAACTTAATGCTTTGGCAAAAACTACACAAAAGATTTTGTTCAAGGGGAAATTAAAAAATATTTTGCTCAAGAATTTAATTTCCTCAGTCTTATTTTTATTCATTATGTGTACCCACTAAAGGCTATCATAAGATTTCTGAATTAGACTCATCTGGCCTTATTTTCTAACATGAAAGACTATTAACTACAGACTCATTATGTAACTAAAGGCGTCCTGTTCCTTTGCTGGACTTAACTTTATCCCAATGGATTACACCTGAGTGTCCCATTTTGTATTTTAGAGAAGGCAGGCAATTAGAGGACATCATCAGTTGGTTATCTTTAAACATTTCTGAAAAATCAGTACAATGTTCAGTTGCTCCCTAGAGTTGGGCTGGTTTAGGATTCGCAGTTTCAGCAGGCACTGGCGGTCCAGGTGGAGGACTCACGAACCATTGGACATATGGAATGTGTGATTTTGTTGCTGTTGCTTTGAGGCAATCATCTGTGATAAAAAAGTTTCAAGAGATGGGGCTGACACCCAAGACAGGAGAAAGGTGGAAAAGCACTCAGACTCCAGAGCAGGTATCAGAATATCTTGGCTGTGCAGGAAGAAGGGAACAAAGCGGGGACTTTCCATTAGAAAGTCTCTAATGACATAGAAAATAATTTGTCACCTGTCATTCCTGTCTCTGGCTTGCTCCGCCTCTGTCATAGTCAGGATGCAGTGTGGACTTGGTATAGTCATTATGACTGAGTACATTAACCTGGCCATGTAGGAAAATGCAATGCATTTTCTTCAAGAAAGTAATCCCTAAGATACTACGCATAATTAAGGAGATTATCTATACCTAGGCACATAGTGGGACAAGTAGTCTTAGTAGGCTTTTTAAATGAACTTATAAATTTGAGAAGGAAAAAATGGCAAAAAGTGGAATATGGGAAGATTTTGAAGCTATGGAATGGGATGGATTTGATAATAACACATGATATGCATGTATGAAAGTATTAAACCATAAAAAGTACCTTTTAAAGGTATAACTGAAGTTAGCAGCTATAATTTTTATACAAGACTCATCACCTCCAGAACTGTCCTAATACACTGCTACTGCATAGAACCTCTCTGCTATACAACAGCTAGTGATAAGCTTTCAACGTGTCACTGTGCACTCTCCTGCTCTCTCTCTCTCTCTCTCTCCATATGTGTGTGTGTGTGTGTGTATGTGTGTGTGTATGTGTCTGTCTGTCTCATCCAAGTCTTTGCTTGAAGCTTGTGACAATATCCTGTATCAACACATATCTACAAGGCATGTAAACAGCAGAAGCTGAACTACATCTACATAGATTTCACAGCAGTGCTTCAGAATTCCAAGCAAAGCTGCTGCAGGGCAGAGAACTGGGTGGTAGATGGAGACATACAAAGTACAGACAGAAAGACAGGACCAAATGATATCAGACAAGATAGGAAGTGAGAACCACAACCTAGTGCTCAAGCCTGAATCCTCCCTTTTGTTCCCATGCAGGCTATGGTGAATGTCAGCTATCAAAGAGTTTTGAAGAAAAAATGAGGAGATCTTAAAAGGTCAAGCAATATGAAGGCTAGAAGGGAAAAGGAAGAATAAACTAAGAAAGAAACAAAATTCAAGTACTATTAAGTTATATAAATTTCTGTATTGCCTAAATATGATGAAATGATATAAGCAGTGATCTATAAACCATGAGTGGGCAAGGAATGCTTTACCTATTCCTCTATGATAATCCTCATGTTTTGCTTTCTTTTTCTTCTGCTTGATACTCCCCATACATACTAAGTCCTCCTAATCTACGAGTTGTTTACCTCTGTTTCCCCTAACATAGAAACATGATACCATTGGACACCAAAACTTCAAAAATCATGTGTCCTTCCACAAGAATCTCCCTTGTCTTTCTTCAACTCTTCAGCAAGATGTCCTAATTTTTCAAAGGCTATTCCATCTAGCCTTTCCAATTTTGTAAATCCTGTTTTTGTCAGGCTATTGTTTGTTTGTTTTTAATTTAGTTATATTCTCATCTCCACCTTTAAAAGTCTCTCCAATTTACTCCCTCACTAGTGCATTGTCTTCTCCTCAATAATACCAAAGCAGAATTGCTGGAAGCCATAAATGATCTGATAGCTATATCTAAGTGGTCTTCAGTACTGAAGTTATTCTATGTTCTTGTTTCTATAAAATATTTTCTAGCATCTTTTTAAAAATATGTTATCTGCTGCAAATTTCACCTCCTTGTTGAATGTTTCTGAATTCAGACCTTTTGTTGTCAGACTATGTCTTCTTCCCTGACAACGCATCCACCAGAAGACTTTCAACTCTGTAGGTCGCCTACACATATTTACAACATACCTAGCATCTTAGAACTACTCTTTGTCTGGCATCACCAATGAAATAATTTACTGAGAATTGTGGGTTGTTTTCTTTTCACTTCCATTCACCTTTTCCTTCTCTTTTCCACATGATCTCCCAAATAACACACTTGAGAATGAAGTCACCATCTGCTCCTCATTGACTCATTTCAGTTAGTTGCTACGATGTTAATATCTCTTGCATGTCTTCCTGGTGTTCTTACAGTCTTGTCCTCCGGCACCATCTCTTTCACAGGCTTCCAAGAGAACTGTCTCTAGTAAATGCAAAATATAAGTCTAATCATGTCATTTTTTCCCATTAAAAATTTCCCAAAAGTTTCCCTTCATCTCCAAGATTAAAGCTAAATTAGTGCCACATCTGTAGAAGGCATATATGAACTTGCATGTCTTGGTCCCTGCATACTTCTGTAACCACACCCAGCCTATTAAGGAAACTGCTTAAAAGTCTGCTAACAATTAAAGTTACTGCAAGCTCTTGAACTTTTGTTCATGGTATTTTTTCTACATAAACTCACATTTTTATCCCAAGAAAGTACCATCTACTCAAAGATAATATGATTCTGCCTAGTCTTCACTGCATTAATTATATCTTGAACATAATCCTAACCTTGTGTTTATTTGTAAAATATTATAATTTTTGTTTACTGTCTCTCTTGCTTGCCATCTCATGTCTTAAAGTTAAACACTGTCATTGTATCATTTCTATTCTCAGGTCAAGGACAGATGTGTCATTTTTTCCACAAATAATTATTTAAATGAATTCAAATTCAACATATTTAATGATTGTTTAGAAGAAGATACCTTATATCAAATACATTCCATTTAATAAATGAATAACAAATTTACCAGCATAGAAGGTCTTGATGGTATGACTTCTATACACATGGCCCAGAGCATATAAGTTCCAGAAGCCATAGGAACAAGAATTTGTTTGGAAGGCATTGCCAAAGTATTATTTCTTCTACATAACATGAATGAACATGGGCTTCTGTTCTTCATTTTTATTAATAATGTAGCAGGTGAAAGCACAGCGTCTCCATAGAATTATTTCCTAGTATAACAATGGTTTTAGGAAAAGTGGCAGCTGAGTTCAGCATGCTCTATTGGGAGTGAGTATATAGAAGACTATTGTATTGGAGAGAAGGAAAGGTATGTATAGCAAGTACTAGATTTTCTTTGCTCAGCTCAACTAAAAGTAAGTAGCTTTGTGGGGAAGTGTAACTAAACAAAGAAATACTATAGACATACTGAAGGTAAGCTATGTATTACAGATTGTATATGACAGATTTTAATTCATATGACAGATCGCCTTTGGAAGAGCATCACAATTGAAGTAAGAAATCTGGAAAAGATCATATGTATATGGTGAATGATATTTAAAGATATTTATGTCCTTTAGCATGGAAAGGTAAGGATTTGTATATCAGAATGGATAAATAATATGAAAATTAAAAATAACACCGATTATAGCATTTGTCCTGTACATCCAGACTCTAAAGCCTCTTTCTATTTTAGTAGTTTCTCTACATGTTGAGTCTTGGTTGTGTGGCAGAGATTGTATGATGCATTTAAAAACTTAATCTAGAGCCTCTCTCAAAGAGATATTCCAATCTCTGTCAAGCTGTTACATGGATATATCCAGCCTCAACGTACAGGTGTTTAAAGTGAAGCAGAAGGGCTGAACAATATTTCTGGCATGAGAATGGGAGGAATTATGAGTGTATTGTAATGTCAGAGCAATGACTTAGTGGGGAAGGGTATCTGCAGCCAAGCCTGAATTCCTGAGTTTAGTCTCTGGGACTCACATAGTGGTAAGAGAGAACCAAATCCCGCATGTTCTAGGAAGGGCAGCAGCTATGACTATGCCAATCTATTCTACTTACAGTATCCATAATTCCATATCACAACATATATTTAAATCTACTAGTGGCTCCATAGGATCTTGATGGGATAAATTCATTAATACAATTTCATATGTTGACCATGGTGGTGTGGCTACTCACTATAGGTAGTAAACGTGTTTAGGAAATTATTGTTTGACAAAATCAATTTGTGTTGGTTCATGTTGCTTAAAGCTGAGACTCCAGACTTTTCATGTTTCTCTCTAATAAAACCCAAACAGCAATCTCTTACTTACTTTGTGCCAAACACTCTACTGCATGTCATTGTAAAGGATACAAATAGAGGTAGTTGCTAAATGGTGATGCACAACTCTGATCGAGAGCATGAAGCACAAGCAACAGCAAAATGAAACAGATAGTTTTAGTTCTATGTAATTTACAATAAATTATTAAATAAGAGAAAGGAAATCAATCTGGAAATTCCTCAGAAAATTAGAAATAGTTCGACCTGGACGTATACACAAAAGATTCCCCACCATACCATACATGTTCCACTGTGTTCATAGCAGCCTTATTTGAAATAGTCAGAAACTGAAAACAACCCAGATGTCCCTCAACAGAAGAATGGATACATAAAATGTGCTTCGTGTACACAATGAAATACTACTCAGCTATTAAAAATGAAGTCATTATGCATTTTCTAAGCAAAAGGATGGAATTAGAATACATCATTCTGAGTGAGGTAACCCAGACCCAAAAGTCATACATGGTATGAAATCATTGATAAGTGGATATTATCCAAAAAGTACAGAATACCTAGGGATACAACCCATGGACATTAAGAAGTTTACCAAGGAGGAAATCCCAAGTAAGGATGCTTCGATCCCACTTAAAAGAAGGAACAAAATAATCAAGGGAGGTAGAAGAAGAGAAATAAGTGGGTGGGAGAGGGAAAGGGAAAAGGGGGACAGGATCAGGTATGGGGGCAGGGGAAAAGCACAGAAGGCTAGGAGAATAAATGCAGCCTCTTGGGGTGGGAGGTGGGGGGAGACAATGTCTGGAATATAAATAAAATAATTTTTAAAAACAATTTAAAAAGAAAGGTTTTTAAGAGATAGGTTTTTAATTATGTCTGAAGAGAGAAACAGGATTTTTTGATAGAGCAATGAGTGGAGGCAAGGAAATAGAGATATCCATCGGTGAGTTTTAGACTTAGACTGAACAGAATAGCTACATGCAAAGGGAAAAAAAATGAAGTAAAAAGAGTAAAGGATATCTCTCTCTCTCTCTCTCTCTGTCTCTCTGTCTCTCTCTCTCTCTCTTCTTTTTATACTTTTTGAGAAAGGGTTCTGGTAGCCCAGGGTATTGTATAGCCCTGAAATTATATGCTTCAGGCTGACAAGGGGTTTATGATCCTCTGTCTTTGACCTCCCAAGTGCTAACATTATAGGCATGCACCACCATATCTGTCTATGGTTCACTGTTTACCTCGTATTTATGAAAAGTGTAGAGTAGTGCGGTGTTGGGCCTCATTTTGGCCCTGGTTTGGGCCTTGAGGACAAACCCGAGCCTGGCCCGAGTTTGTGAGGCCTTGTGGGAGAGCCTAAGTCTGGCTCAAGTTTTGAGACCTGTCTCAGTCACTTCCTTATCAAGGAGACTCAGCAAAAGTCCTGCCTCTGCCTCCCTGTTTCTGATGTGAAGCTTTGCCATTGGCCCTGTCAGTTACCCCTTACCCTCAGTCACCCTTCCCAGACTCCTACGTCATCTCTTCCCCACCTCCTTCGTCATCTCTTCCCATACCTAAGTGCCCACCTCAGTACCTAGTTTAATAAAGTGAGTTCCTGTTTCGAAAAGACTCCCAGCGTGGTGTGTTTCTTTTGGGCTGTGGACCTGGCTGGACCAGGTTCTCTCCTCTCGCCTGGACCTGTTGGCAAGGGAGCTGACAGTAAGGCAATGGGCAAATTCTTGTATAGGAAAAGAGAGACCGCAGGCACACACTTGCATGCGCCTGAGATTCTCGTACCATCTTTCCTTAAATTCTGATCCATCTAGAATAAAAATGAACACTTTGGTTTAGTCCCTGTCCACACAGTTACTTGGGTAGCAGCTAAACTCACTCCAGATTCCTCCTTGTGTTAATGTTTACAAGCTGAAATTTTTTAAAAAAATGTTGAATTTTGAGTGGGGATAGAAATGACATCTTCAAAATAAATTATACTAATGATTCCAATATCCAAAACAGATTAAGACAATGTTTTCTAGTACAAAGCAAGGCAGATGAACTTACAACCTTGGTCTCTGGACCCCATCTTCAGCAAAGTTGCCACATCTTTGTCAAAGATCTCAGAATTTGGAGAATCAATGGTTGTAAATCACTAGGTTATAAAAACTAAGATTCTATGCCAAAATGAAATTATCCCAAGAACTCTCATGGGTATGGGAATTATACTATCATCTATTTTAATTCTTAAGCATGTAAATCCATGATTGTTGGGGCTACCTAATCTATATTGTGATCTAAAGAGGTGCAGATTATCAAATACACTTCATACATAAAGTCTTTATCAAACTTCCTAAAACTTAAGAAATAAATAGGAAATGAGTGTTATAATTAGAAGAATAAAATTTTTTATTTACAAGCACTAATTTGATTGATGTTAGTACTAATCTAGAGGTAAAGGCAAAATACTATATTACTTACCTTATATTTAAAAATACAAGGAACAACTGTTTTTGTTTTTTTTCATTAGTAGTAGGTAAGGGAGAATGGCATAAAGTTTTTCTTGTGTCTCTAATTCTACATCTGGAAAATCACACCTGAAAAAGTACTCTTCAATTAAAACTATACTACCATGGCAGGGGAGGGGGGACAGATTTCTTTCTTTGGGGCACCTTTTAAAATACATTGAACTATTTACATGACTGATTTAGTTCTAGACCATGAAAAAACTTATTAGACTCAACAATGGTTTGTTAATAGTGTACATTTTTCAGAAGAAAAAAAAATGAGAGCGTAGCATATTACTCTCTTGTCCTGAAGCCTTGAAAGAGGCCAAGCAACTTTGTTTCCTCTATTATAATAAACAAAGCACAGCAAAATATTTTTAAATCTCCTCCACAGCAACCAAGTCAAGTGCTATCTTGGTAAGGACCCTTTGGGGAAGAGTGATGTTGAGTCTTAGAGTATTAGAGAGAAATTGCACAAAGCTTGCTGTGGATTAACTCATGTCTTCTAATGGATGATGTTTCAGATTTGATTTACTCCTGTTTAATTCTAATAGAAAGAGATTAAGGTACAGAGAAAAGAGAAAGAGAGAAAGAAAGAAAGAAAGAAAGAAAGAAAGAAAGAAAGAAAGAAGTGGGAGGGAGGAAGGAAGGAAGGGAGGAAGGAAGGAAGGAAGAAAAGGGAAGGAAGGAATGTCAGGAAAACCAAAAGGCTTGTGTTTACTGGTACAGGTGAGAGAGGTTTCTCATAATATTATATGCTTGTTCTTTGTGTTTGTTTTTTTATTATTATTCTTAATTGATTTTGGTTTGGTGTAGATATGGTTTCGTGTGTGTGTGTGTGTGTGTGTGTGTGTGTGTGTGTGTGTGTATTTTGAGATAGGACTTCAATATGCAGCTCTAGCTGGCCTAGTAATCACTGGGTAGCCAGACTGACTTCCAATTCACAGAGATCCACCTGTTCTTGCCTCCCAAACAGTGGGATAAAAGGCAAGTACCACTACATCTGTAAATATTAGATCTTTTTAAACTTTGTATTTACTTATGTGTTTAATGCTCCCCCCAAATGTTGCTTAGCCTGCTTGCCTTTCTTTTGTGTCATTTTTGCTTGGTTTAATTATTTTCATGTAACACGATTTATTTATATTCACTCAAACTCTTCCCAGGTCCACCTACTCTTCCCTTCTCCTTCAGTGTTGTTCTCGGGCCCCTTTTTGTTCCCTTTCACCATCAAACTTTGCTGCACCAAGTATTCTCGAATGTGTCAGAAGGCCACAGAAGAGTGGCCTAACTTACCGCTTTTATAGAAATCCTTTCTCTTTCTCCAAGCGGCCAATAGCCATAGCTCCATGGCTAGCGATGGGATTATGTGCCTCTCTCTCTCTATGCTGGAACTGCCTGTCTCAGGTCTGCACAGGCTTTGTACATGCTATCCCAACTGTCTCTCTGCATCTCAAAACATGTTTTACTCTTAGAGAAGGTTGTCACCACCTAGTAGCCTGAAGTAATCAGTCAATGGAGAAATAAGTGGCTTGCATAGCATAAGTGTTGTAGACAAATGTTGGATCAAATATATTATTTGGTAATGAGCTTTCTCTTTTTGAATGTTTTAGTTGTTAGTTTACCATAGAGAGAATCTCTTAGACTATATGGAAGCATCACCTGTCAATAAAATGCTATTGGATTGTTAACTTAGGCAGGAAATGGGGAGGTAGAAGTTCTGGGACAGAGAGAGGATTTCTGAGAAATAGAGTCAGAGGACTGTGGATTTACTCCAGACATAAAAGAAAACAGTTGCATGAAACTGAGGATCATGTATCCAACCGTGTTACATGACCTAGAATAAAATAATCGAGTAATTAAGATGTGAATTAGTTGGGGAACAGAGACAAAGCTATTGGCCCAAGCATTTATTCATATATAAGAAGTCTCCAGAGTCATTATTCCTGGGAACAAAGTGCACATGTGGAAAAACATGAGATAGATGGCATTAACTACAGTTTACTTTTTCAATTATTATTTTGAAGAAGGCTATTGGATATGATTATTTTAAAAGCTCTTAAAAGCTTGTAGCTAAAAAAAAAAAGCTGATCAAATTAAGGCACCAGGGAAAGCATAGTTCACACATAGATTCAGTACCTATCAAGGCTTGGATAAGCAAGGCAAAGCAGTGGGAAAGACTGCCTGGAAGATCCTTAGAACTTGTAGAGGGGAAGTAACAAAGCCTACTTGGCTTTGTACCTGAGCCCTTTGGTTGTTGCATCTTGGATGAAAGAGAAGGTTCTACTGGGGACTCAGTGAGAAGGAATGTTGGTTTGGATGGGAGCAGCCAAGGAAATTAAGAAGGTCATTCCAGAAATCCTTTGAAACTGAGCATCATGGTCCCTGAATAATTTAGATGTGGCAAACTAGATGGGACTATCAACCAGGAAACAAAGGAAAGAAAAGAATGACTGAAAATTTTGACATTTTTACTGACGTGACAGAAAGTGTTCAAAAGTATTGCAAGAGAAATAAGTATTCTGTGTTCAGCCTAATATCAGGTATGGTGGAATAGCTATGGGACCACACAAAGGTACCCAGGCCATCTCCCGAGAGATAGAACTTTTGTAAAAGGCTCTGTGAAGACTCAGAATATGTTTGATGAAATTCAGCTGTTAGAGTCCACCGTCTTAATCGAAGAGTCCAGTGCTGTCTGAATCTAAAGTCTATTTATAGTCTACAGGACTTCTTCTCTCTTAAACGTTTTATCTATAATGCTAAGCTTATTTCCATAGTGTCCAATTGGAGAGATTTTTATTAATCAGCCTTCACCTCAGGTGGCCTACTCACTGTTGTTTTCAAAAGATTAAGCCTGGGGTTTATATTGCATAAGGATCCTCATTATTTGACCTGAACCATCCTCTCCCCTGACAGACAGGATGTGGCCTAAGACAAAGGGTTCACAAAGCTGCCGTGCTAGTCCAGCTGGAGCTCATTGCTGCCAAGACATTCGGAAAAGCTGCTGTGTGTAGCCCCAGAGGCTGCTGGGAGTGGGGAGGTAGGGTTCCTTGGGACTAGCCTCTGGATGGGCCGCTTTGTGGGTGGCATGTTTATCTTTCTCCTTGAAAAACAAAAGGTCAACTTAGAACACATGTCCTTAGAGCAACAACAAATTCACAGGGGACGCTAGCCTTCAGTAGATGTGGACTTGAAAGAACAAGAAGAACGGAGTCCACCCCCTTTGAGAGGAAATGAGTTGGTAGCTCAATGAGTCTTTTTATTTCAATTTAATTCCCATCCTAATTGCCAAATGATACAAGACTTTGGTGGAGAAAATATCTTGAAAAAAATAATATTGTATTAAAGAAACTTCATGCCTGAATAATAATTAAAATACTTAATTTTATGAGAAAAACTGGTGGTCTTTGACACTATGGATTTCAGAATACATCATTTAGCTGTACTTGATGTGACATAATACAGATGGCTCTCTGTCCTTATCACAAAACCTCATTTTACACGTAAGACCCAGAGAAAATGTATTTTGTCATTTGTTCTCAGTTTCAAGTCATCTAATCCTTCTATTGCTTTGTAATTCTTTGAACAAATGGAAATCAACATATAAAAATGAAAATATGTCATTAGCATCACGGAGTAAGATAAAAGGATGGGGAACAAGAAGAAAGAATGAGAAAAATCAAAGGAAAATCATACTATTCAAAATCATTCCTACTTTAAGGGAAAAAGAGGAAACACGGGGATTAGATCATGCAGAAGAGGAAAGCTCCCAGAACAGTATCTGTCCTGATTTCCTTCAAGGGGCTAAAAATATCCTTTCGGACGATGTTTTAGACCAGACCTCAGAGGTTTCAGATCTAGTAACCACAGATGTGAAGAAACCAAGATTGACACATAGGTTAACCTGTAGATTATCTATCTCCTTCCACACAGCCCCTTCATTTTCAAGATCTATAGGCATTACTGTTCCAAAGTTAAAGCAAAGACTCTGTTTCATTGTCTTCCTTCTCTGTGCTAGATAGTTTAATGTCCACTTGATAGAAGCTAGAGTCACCAGAGAGCATAGAGCCTCATTGAGAAAATGGCTTCGTACAATGAGCCTGTAGGCAAGCCTATCAAGTATTTTCTTAATTGGTGATTGAGAGGAGGGCCCAGTCCATTGTGAATGATACCACTCCTGGGCTTGTGGTTCTGAATTCTATAAGAAAGTATGGTGAGCAATCCATGATGAGAAACCCAGTAAGCATCACCTCTCTATGGCTGCTGAATCAGATCCTTCCTTCAGGTCCCTGCCTTGTTTGAGTTCTTGTCTTCCCTCAATGTCATGCATAAGCCAAATAAACCTTATTATCTCTCTACACCTCCCCCCTCAAAAAAGTTGTTATAGAAATAACAAGAGATATCAACTAGAACTTTTAAAACAAAAAAAAATCAGGTGAACTTATGGATAATTACTATGAGGATACAGATGAATAAGGGAAGGTACCCCCTACCCCCTCTTCCTTATTTACACTGCTATAGGCTTCCTAGGGCTTCTGGGGTCAGAGAACTTTAATTCCATAGGAGTAATAGGATCACAGATACATGCTACTGCATCTGGTTCTATATGTGCTCTAGAGATGCTCATCTAGCTCTTCGTGCCTGATGTCTTAATTACGGTTTCTATTGCTGTGAAGGAACACCATGACCACGGTAACTCTTCATAAGAAAAATATGTAATTGTGGCTGTATTACAGTTCCCAATGTTTCATCCATTAATGTCATTGAAGGTTTTTTTTTTTTATGAGTTTTGGAGGAGAGAGAAGCTACTCTACAGAAGCAGAAATAAGGGGAATCCTTACTGTGACTGACAGATATACCGCACATGCTCAGAATAGACATCTCATAATTTTAAACATATATGAGGAATGCAATGAATACATGAGAATGACTTCAATTTTCTACAGACTGGGTCTCTTCAAGGAGAGATTTATCTTAATTGTTCTCTTGCCTAATGATAAGTTAGGCATTCCTCCTCTGGTGAAATGAGCCAATTCAGTCCAGATAAGAATACGTTTAAAGGCAGATTATTGGGAAACCCTCTCAGGTGAGGTCACTGGTCCCAAGGAATGAGGCCAGGGAAATTGCCATGGAGAGATAGACAGAGAGGAAGGGGAAGATAAAGAGAGAAGATTCACAGGCAGAGAGGAAAGAGAGGGAGAGAGAGAGAGAGAGAGAGATCTGTCAAAACGTCTGTAATATGGGGAAGAGGGAAGAGCTTCTGGGGGAGAGAAAGGCCAGCCCCTAGACTGGAAAGTTCAGGACAGAAGGTAGGGTATGATCTATAACAGGTAGGAACTGAGGGATGCTGGGAGAACCTGGAGGCCAGGTTCACTTCGGCATATTAAATATGAACCTCAGCTACTTGTCCTGGGTCTGAATCCCAATGTCTAATACTGGTTTAAGTTGATCTAGTTTACCTTTCATGTAAATCAGCCTTTGTCTCTCTCCCACCTATTTACCCACAGGAGAGGAGAAAAGGGTTCTTGTCCTACCTTCAAGAGTTAGATACAATTTCCTTCAAAAGGAGTTGCCACCGGTAATCAGACTGCTCCTGCACTGGCTTACCTCAGGAGCCAGTAGTTAAACTGATCTCATTGATTTATTTTAGAGAGACAGGTATTTCATTTTAAAAAAATCAAGAAGACTCTAAAATATGGAAAGACCATCCATGCTTATGAATTGGAAGAATTAATATTGTAAATTTCAGGTCAATCTTCATCAAAATTGCAATTTTATTCTTCAAAGAAATACAAAAGAAAAATCTTAAACTTCACAATGAAAGCCCAAAAGATCCCAAATAAACAAAGAAATCTTGGACAAAAAAAGAAAAAAGAAAAGAAAACCAACCCTCCACCCCCGAAATGCTGAAGGCATTACATTATTGTTCCAAGCTATACTATGTACTGTATAGCCATAGTAATGTAAGTAACATGTTACTGGCACAAAAGAAGAAATGAAGATCAATGACATACAAGACATAGGTATAAACTCATATATGTACACCTATGTGATATTTGGCAAAGACCTAAAAAAGTATACTGGAAAAAAGGCAATATCTTTGAAATTTTATGATGATCAAACTAGGTCTCCACATGCAGAATATTAAAACTGGATCACTCTCTTTCTCACTGTTCACAAAAATCAACTCCAAATTGATCTAAGACTTCAATTTAGAATCTGAATCTCTGAAACAGAGAGAGGACATTGTAAATACTTTAGCATGCCAGCATAGGAAAGACTTTCTGAAGAAGACTCTGGTCACTGAGGAAATACTGCCAGGAATAGAAAAGTGGCACTTCATAAATTATATATATATATATATATATATATATATATATATATATATACTTCTATAATACAAAGAAAACAGTTAATTGATTAACTTTGTGAAGAGACAGTGTCCAGACTGGGAGAAGGATTTTGCTAGCTGAGCATTGACATATTTGGTTACTATCTAGAATATTCAAAGAACTCAAAAAATATAAAAGAAATCAAATAATCTAATCAATGAATGGAATCACGAAATTATCAGAAAGCTTTTAAATCTTGGAATACAAATGACCAAGACATGGAAAATATTCATTCCCATTAGCTGACAGAGAAATGTAACATAAAACTATACTGACATTGTGTCTTGCCTGTGGCAGAATGGTACTCACTAAGAAAACAGCAAGTGCTGAGGAGGCTGTGGGGGAGGAAAGTTGTAATCTGATGGAGGGGATTGTAACGAGGCCAGCCACTTTGAACAACAGTAAGAAAGTGTCACCAAACAAACACAACTAAAACAACAACAAACAAAAGCAAAACAAAGAAACAGAAACAAACAAAACACTCGAGAATTGATCTTCCATATGACCCAGTTCCCAGAACTTACCCACAGAATTTTAAGTTCGGGTCACAAGGATGCTTGCATGTCACCATTATTTTATCACTATACACAGTTGTTGCTAAGTTACAGGATTAACTCATGTGCAACAACAGAAAATTACTTAGAGAAGCTTTTTTTTAAAAAATGTGTTATGCATATGAAATGGCCTTTATGTTTACTTTTAGCTAGAAAGAAGAGGAAGGTTATTGTTTACAGAAAAGTGGATGCAATTGGACATAATCAGAGTAAGCTAATTAAGTCAGTTTTATATAAACAAAAAAATCGTATTATACACACAATGTGTGTGTGTGTGTGTGTGTGTGTGTGTGTGTGCAGAAGTGAAACTTTCTAGGCGATCTCAGGGGACTAAAGAAGAGAGAGTCATTAGACAAGGAAAGCTAAGGAGGAAGGAATATGATTAACACACTGTACATTTGTACAAAAGCTTAAAAGTTAAGTTTTAAGAGTGTATATTTTACATATTTTCCTAATAATAATAACATTCAGTTTATATAAGAATTTTATTTTACTATGTATACTATAAGCTGTTTGCTTTAATTAATTCTGATTTTATACAACCAATCAAACCTCTAGATTTTCACAGCAAAAATGAACTGCTTTGATGGGTCCTGTGCTACTAATAGACTGCCCTTAGGATGTTCACAAGCTCTTCATAATCAACATTTTGTGAAACTTGGGACTGGATTTGGAGGATCCAGATTATCTGGAGAATTACTGATCAAAGGGATGGGACCTGATACAGATTGTTGGGCTGTGAGAGGCTTCATAATGTCCAGAAAACCATTAAGTGTTGATTATCTCTAACTAATCCATGAGTCCTATAGCTTGTGAGATCGCAGTTTCCCACAGGATTTCTGTTAAAGAGCAAGAACAGACAGGCATCAGATTGTCTCCTTCCCTACGAATAAGTCCAAGTGAGTCTGCAAATCACATGCTTAGGAAGGCAGTCTGTCCCAGAGAATTTAGATAATATAAAGTCTTAGATGTAAAATGATCCATCTGGTCATGTTTCAGTCTGACCCTTTTTCTATACTGTAGTAAACCCAACCTTGCACATGATGCTCTGTGAACATCCTCTGGATTCCTGGAGTAAAAATCAGAGGGACAGGGAAGGGAGGGGAAGCCAAAGGGGGATTCCGGTGATTGTAGCAGCAGGTAGTATGTTATTCTGTTCTAATATTCCCCAGCAGCAGCACTACTTCCTCACTAACTGCTCCAATGTTCTGGATTCTTGAATAAAAGACAGACACATGCGGCCTTATAGTTAATATGCCTTAAACAGCACAATGGTTGGGCACTTCCAAATCTCCCTGCGGCTAACACACTCTCCCCTCCAATATCCCTGAATCATTTCTTACTAAAATCAATATTCCATCTTGGCCACCCTGGACCCAGGCCTACAGCCCTCCTGGACCACAATCTCTGATTCTTGCATGTTGGCAGTCTATCTGTCCTGCACTTCTCAGGCCTGATCTTTCTGCTTTCCCTCTTCCTCTCTCTCCTAGGTTCCTTGCCCAGGAACCTCAAGTCCCACCTCTGTCTCTCTGCCCAACCATTGGCCGCCAGCAACTTTATTTATCAATTAGAGCCATCTGGGAGCAGGGACCCAGAGCATCTTACATGCAGACATGCAAATTCCCCACGTAATTTTGGAACCCATAATGCAAACATTAAACCAAATCTACAACAGGTGGTACCATTGTCTTCATTCTGTAGGAAGGAAAGAACCCATGTAGAATTCGTGTGATTTCTAGAGCATTTTCGTATATTGAACTCATTTTCTACAGGAGTGGAAAATAAATACCAGTGTGAACACTCTTCTTTTTATTTCAAACATATTTAGTCTGGCAATACTCTTCCTCATAGCAGTAAGTAGCAGCTCCTGTGCGGCCAGCTGGTCTCTTTCCTAGTTCTGAAGTAAACAGAATGCTGCCTGCTTACTCTAACTCTACTCTCATTAGAGTATGTTCCGTTTCCCGTTAAGAACCTAGTAGAAGATGGGAGATCCCCTTTTCTCCATAACTCCCAGAGTTAGAACCTTCTCTTTTCCATGGGGGTGACTATAGGAGAAAATGTTCCTAACACAGGCAGAGCAAAAGCAAAGGAATCGTTGGAAAAGAAATTAATCAATGTGTGTAATCCAAGTTGAAGACTACTCACTTCTACTAAAATACTACCTAGAATGAAGATGCATCAAAGTCTTCCAATCTTTGAAGCATAATGGAAATTTATTTTGCTGAGTTTCTCTTTTAAAATAATTCTTGAGATAATTTCACATTTATTTTGCTCACTCACTTTTGCTTAGCCCCAGTATGGTCTATTTGAGCCAGAAGTAAGACATCTCATGTCCTTTCATTTCAGTTAAAGATCAGGTCTGGCCCAGAAATTTCTGAATGTAAATGGAGGTTGCAGCTTGTATGGCTTAGAGAAAAATAGAAACCAGCATAGTCAAAGGTCAACTGAAAGTGGGTTGCCTTTAAGGAAGAAGAGAGATTTGAGAAGTGACTGTTAAAAACTATTTTTCTTTATATTTTTTATGGATTATTACATATATACAGCTTACTGTGGTTGTATTCAACCTATTACCCTTTGTGTCCTTGCTTCCTTTCCCTCTGAATCCCTTTTTTCTTGTTCCATAACACCCACCAGCCACACCACTGTAGAAAACGACACCTCACATCCATATCGTTAACAGTAATTAGTGCCTAAGAAAGAGGTGGGGCCTTATGGCTACATCCTCTATCCATGGTAGAAAGTTGGAGGCCTGATCCTGTGCAGATGTTTACAGTTGCTGTGCTCATGCTAGGAAAATCAATGCTATGCCTGGGTAGCCCCATCTCAGACAGTCTCCCTCATCTTCTGGCTTTTACATTCTTTCTACCCTCTACTCTCTGTTGTTCCCTCTGCTTCAGAAGGGAACAGAGTGTAACAATCTCCCACTTAAATCTAAATGCTTAGCTCTTGAACAGTTTCAGGACACAGAAATCAAGCTGTATATCCCAGGCATACTGGCTAGTATCCATGGACCTATGGTCTATGTAGGCTTCTGAGAAAATACAACTCTGTAGACCATGCCTGCTACAATACCAAGCTTCACAGCAAGATAAGTCCAGTAGTGCAACCATTTTGGAAACAACAACTGCCCTCAGATGGGATTTGAGACCTATTCCCAAGAAAGAATACACATCTGGTACTATAAACCTGGCCAAAAGCCTTTGGCTGAGAAAGCTATAGGCCCCAAAGAGGAATACACTACCATTCTGTCAAACTGTTCTCTAAATATTTATGTTTATGCCCATAAACCAATGCCACTGTCAGCCTGCAATGGACAAGCTCCAATTTTTAAAAGGTTAACAAATTGACATGTAATGTAGAGACTCCTATCTGGCCAAAGCAACTAACCTCTTTTGGAACATATTTTCAAATGAGGCATATACTGGAAAGATGTTTACATGAAGTTTTCTGGCCCTTGAGAACATACTTCTTATCTTATTATTGTTGGCAGTTTCTAGAGCAACTGCAGGAAAGGTGCAGATTGCTTTTAACTGCTTAGTTCAAAACCATGTTTGTTGAAAATGATGTGGGCACTCTAGACCATCCAAAATGTATACCACACCTGAAGGTGGAAATTCTCCATTGAAGGAAGCATTCATCAGATATAGTTATACATATACAAAATACCTAGACATGCAGAGATATGGTTATATCTGTTGTTTTAAATTGGTTTGGTTTGCTTGGAAAGTCCATATTGCTGCTTATATAATTCAATGCTACAGTAATCTTCCCTTCTGAGGTAGAAGTCATTTTAAAATGGTGAATTCAATGAGCTGGTCATGTGTAGTTTCTCATTGAGAATTTATTTTCATGTGTGTTCACTTAGCAATACTTATTAAAGCTTGTTGTTCAAATGTAACGTCAGTATCACATTTGGGGAGAGAAAAGAATTTTCTCTATCTCTGAATATTTCCTAGACAAAATAACTTCCAATATCAGAATAGGTAAGGAGCTCGTTGTGTCTACAGGACAAAATTTATTTGTACATCATCCTTATTTGTGTGAGTATTGCTATAAAGCTAGAGGCTTTCTAGCCTCTCCACTAGAGGCTATAAAAAGTACTTTCAGATGGAAGCTGAGACACTGCAAGAAACAGGATTCTGCGTGGTAGAAATGTTTTAGAAAGAAGTAACAGCAACTTGAAGTTCCTGTGGCCAGAATAAAAAGAAATACAATGTCCCATACGTAGTTAATGCCCATACTTTTCCAGGTCTCATGCCCTGCCTGTAGATGCCAGAAGAGGTGGTACAAAGTAGATATATGATCATAAGTAACTGTAAGGTCAAGAAGTAAGCCAGTATAGTGGAAGTTTGCTATAGTTACACTCAAAACTTGGAAGTTATCTGGAACAATAAATGGTAATCTTTGTCTCTTGTGTTGCTTTCATTATTTCTTTCCACCTTTCTGTTCCTTTCCTCTCCTACTTTTCTGCTTTCTGTCTTTCTCTTCTTCTTTT
Organism: Rhynchomys soricoides; assembly: GCA_019843965.1. Classification (NCBI taxonomy): domain Eukaryota; kingdom Metazoa; phylum Chordata; class Mammalia; order Rodentia; family Muridae; genus Rhynchomys; species Rhynchomys soricoides. Next base: position 13,883,298 of record JADRCH010000033.1, on the reverse strand, counting down.
TCCTCTACACTTCATGTAAAGACAAGTATCATTAGTGTATCATTAATTCATTGAAGAAACCCTTACTAGTTCCTTACTATACAGAAGGCTCTCTGGAAAATGTTCCTTAGCAAGGTAGACTGACTCTATCCTTCTTGAAGCTTAGGGTGTGGAGGACACAGGAAACTTATGTAAACATCAAGCTTCCTGACTTTATAGTATGGAAAGACCATGGGATGAATACTGTCGGGTGGGGGGGTGGGGTCACTGTGTGTACCCACTGCCATGACTTCTACAGAAAGATGGCAACTTAAATAAGAAAGTGATAACAGCAGACAAGAGCAGATTGTTACTTTTAGAGATAGAAGTGGATCAGAAGAAGTCAACTAATCAGAAACACCATGTGGTCCAATGTCATGATGTACAACCATCAACATCCATTACCACGACTAGCTACGGACTTCTTTGCTTTCTGATATAATTTCCAGAAGTGTAGCTAATATATCCTACCTTTAAATTTTCCTCTCCTCAGTTCACCTTCGTCAATATGGTTTTCATTCTTCTGTGCCACTAAAATAGTTTCTAAGATGGACTCAAATAGTCACAGTAATGCTGAAATTACTAGACATTTTCCATTAGAATGCCCAGAATCATTAAACTGCCTCCCTCTTTCCAGAGCTCTCTGTCCTGTTGAATTCCATGGCACTGGTTTCTTCGGTCACTTCTGTGCCCACTTTTTCCTTTCTTTTTTGCCAGTTTGGCTCACACTTATCTGCCTGTCTCTTAAATACTGAAACCAGTTGTGACTCAACACTAAGACCACTTTTTTATTGACAGCAAATGGCATTTTCTGGCCATCTTATCCAGGGAACTGTTTCTTGTATTTTTACCTCCATTGTATTTAACTCTATCAACTCTAGGCTCAAGTACAACAATGTCTCTTAAGTCTTTGTTTTAATTGTTCACAGACAACTCAAACATTGTGTACTCTTGAGGGAAGACTGAAAGGAACAAACATGCCTGAAGATGCCAGTGGCTGCTATATAACACAGGAAAATTATCTGTGGATATAAGATAAAGAAGGTAGAGCCTAGGAATAGGATATATTTTCATTAAAAACAGTGAGATTACTTTTAAGAAATGAATGAATTCAGCGTTGAACAAGTCTTTAAGTGAGGTATAAGGCCTTCCATTATTTTGAAGTGCAAAAAAATGGGTATAGCTTACAATATTAAGGATAACAAAGGAAAATATTGAATAAAATAAGCAAAGGACAACAACTAAAAGTTTCAAACCACAGCAAACAAACTAAAGGGAAATAATAGAGAATTTAGAAATGGACATACCAATCATATATTCAATTATCCAGTTTAACAGAGACACTCATCATATATATGTAGGTGTTTATACATATGTATGAACAGAAATTCATATACAAGCATATAGTTACACATATATAAAAAACCTAGACATGCAGAGATACAGTTATATCTGTTTAAATTGGTTTGGTTTTCCTGGACGGTCTAAATGGCTGCTTATATAATTCAATGCTACAGTAATCTTCCTTTCAGAGTTAGAAGTTATTTTAAAATGGTGAATTCAATGAGCTGGTCATGTGTAGATTCTCACTGAGAATTTATATTCACATGTGTTCAGTTTTCATTAATTATTAAAGCTTAGTACATATGTGCTGACCTACTAACATATGCATATTTGTTTTCAACAAAATTATTTTCAATATAAGCCTTGAAAATTAAGAACCAAGCTTCCATATGGATTTTTTTGCTTGACTCATAAAGAATTCAAAGAATATACAGAGACATTAGGAAACAAAATGGGTTTACATAGGTTATAATTGCCATTTTAATATATAAACCTCAATTTCTAAAGGTTCACACTCATCAAAATAACAACAGCACACAATAAAAAATATCTAGGAAAAAACAAAGATAATCATAATGCTTTTTCTTTTAAAAAACAAATCCAGAAAAAAAAAATAAAAACAAGCAAATAGAAAAATAAAACAAGAAACCGAATTCGGTTTCTTGTTCAAGCTGGCCTTGAACTCACTGTGTAGCCAAGGTTGGAAACAATCCTTGTCAATAGACCTAACTGATAGTGATGTCTACATAGAAAAATACATTATATTGAAAGAAAATAAAACAAATGGGAGGATTATAGGCTGGTGGTATCATTTAGAGTTCTTTAAACTCTTGGCCTGAATCTCCAGACCTGACACAGAAACTCTGGAAATGTAAAACTTTTATTTTATTTTCTTGCACCATTGCTTACAATGACAAAGACTCAGAACACTTTGAGTGCTAGAATCAGTGAGACCATATTTTATCTGGCCCTGTAAAGGGCTGCCTCAAACACACAGAGGAGTGAACACAAGAAGTTGCAGGAAAACATGGCTTGATCTCAATTTTGTACAAATATTGCCACACAACCCAGTTATCTGGTTTGTACAAAAACATCATTAATCTGTTACTCTCTGAAATATGTACGTGACTGGAAAAGGCTGGAGCAAGTGGAAAAACATTTTTAACTTTTTTTTCCCCCTACTTTTATGATTTCTTTTGTTGCATGACTTTGAAATGTAAAAATGTCGAAAGAAGAAAATGATTTCCTTTATGGATCATCAAATGTAAAGCATCTTTCCTTTTCCTCTCCCCACCCCTTCCCGGGTAATCTCAGACTTCCCTATGGCTACCTCCCAACACCAGTTACTTCTTGTCTGCTTTCATTAAGGGCTCTTGAAATGGGCAAGCACTGCCAGCCTCTCTTTCAGTACTTGTTCTTACACTCTACAAGCATTAATGTTGTGCTAAGACGATTCTGCAGGCCAAGTTTCAAAGGGGATTTTGGTAAATCCTCTCCACTTACACCACGTTTATCTATGACTCCACCACAGCTCCCTGTTCCACTTTTTGTTTACATTCAGATTTCATCTCATTTTTTTATGTACTGCCAGAACCCAAAGGCACAGTTTTCTCTTAATGCAATCCAGTTTCCATAGTACTGTAGGATTTGCTGGCTTGATTTTCTAAGAGACAGTCAGCCCTTTTATTGAATTACAAAGACTGGAGATTTAACCCAAGATAAATGTTTAATATTGCTCGTGGTTCTGGCAAGCACCAGACGCTGGTTGAAAGAGTAGACCTACCTCTAAGTTGAAAGCAGCCTGCTTGAACCTCCAAGTATGCATTCCACTTTCGAGTGCTCAGTCGCCATAGGCTCTGACTCACCTTGACAACCTAACCCCTCTTTTCACTTGAGTTCTTTCTTCCCTCTGGAAACTGGGAAAGAGTACAGAATCTAAGATCACTCATTTTTCTGTCTCTCTGAAGAGAGTATGCTGATTTCATGGTGTAGTCTTCAACAGCCAAAATGGTCCCGAAATGGTAACACAAAACTTCTCTTTATGATTCTCTACATGTGACCAAAGTAGTTTGATCTAGAAAACTTGCATCTAAAGAGTAGTTGTACAAACAAATCTGCCTCACATTGACCTTCCATTGTGCCACTGGTGGGAAGAAAATGTTACAACTTCCCAGTCTCAACCTTCTTCTGTGCTCTCTCCTTCTTCACAATCACTCTCTTGCATTTATCTTTTAATGTCTATTTTTAAGTAATGTTTTTATTTATTCTTTGATAATTTCATACATGATATTACAGTCATATTCATGCCTCTCTTCCAAATTCTTCCAGATTCTCTTCTACCCCCATCCATCTTCTCTCTCTCTCTCTCTCTTTCTCTCTCTCTTAAAGTAAAATAAAACAAATTATCAACAACAACAACAAAAGCAAACAAACAAAACAAAAACCAAGCTTGTGTTGACCGACTATTCCTAAGCATGAGGCCTACCTGGTACATGTACCAGATGCCATTACACTGAAGAAAACAACTGACTTTCTTCCAGAAACAATCAAATCTTAAAACCTCCTTAGCTACAGTTAGGAGGTGGCTTTGTACCCACCTACCCTCCTCAATTCTGGGATTTTTGTCTGGATTGAGCTTGAACAGATCTTTTAGTACATAGTCCTCATTTGATGACGTTTTAACCCCTGGTCTTTCATTTTGAATCTGTTATTTTTATTATTTTTAATTCTGCATCTGTGTGTGCATGTGTGTATGTGCATGTGAGTGCAGTGCTTACAGAGACCAAAGACATAGGATTCCCCTGGACCTGTAGTTACAGATGGTTGTGAGCAACCAGAGATGTGTTGGAAACCAAATGTGGGTCCTCTGCCAGAACAGTACATGTTCTTAACCGCTTAAGCCATTGTTTTTTTTAACAAACTAATTCTTCTCTTTGAGTTCATCTGTCTGATGTACTTTGAAAGATTAAAAGATTATGTGTGAATGTATGTTTGTGTGATTGGATGCACATTAATCATTAATGTGTTTGGGAACAAGGTTCTGTGTGTATGCAAAGGTTATAAAAGAGAAGCAGCTGTCCACCTCTATCCCTTTAAAGGTCTTTCCTGAACGTGGAGTTGGTCTTTTCCTGGCTAGACTTGAAGTCAACTAGTCTCAGTGATCCTTCTGTCTCTATCCGCAGCCTTGAGAACTTCGGTTAAAGGCAGGCTGTGGATGCTCTGTGTGTTAAATACATGCTAGCTTCTGAACTCTGACCCTCATCCTTGTACACGATGCACTCTGAAGCCATCTCTCCAGGCCCTTCCATTACACAACAGTCAAAACCATATTCACAATAGCAGAAGAACAGAAGGTTTAAAGGGCTTTAAGGAGAAACTGGAGATGAAGCTCAGGAGTTAAAAGATCTCATGGCTTCTCTAGAATTTAGTTCTGAGCACCTACCTTTGGCGACTCAACAAGAGTTAATTGTACTTAGATCTGCTATTACCATTGTGGGATTGGCTTTGGTGACTCTGTTCTGCTTGGCTGGTTCCAAGTTATCCTTTAAAACTCCACTCAAGTGTTGCAGGTTCTGAAGGCTTTTCTCAGTTCTTTGGACAAACTTTTTCTTCACTTATATCTTCATAGTAGTGTTTAAAGTTTATTCAGTGTGTATCATAAGATATTTTAACCGTTAAATTTCTCAACAAAATAATCACAAATTCCTCCTGGGCCAGTATGATAAACTCATACCTGAACTCAGGGTCCTCTCTTGACATGACAAAGTCTAGTATTGAACTTATTTCAAGACTGCAGGAAGTGTCTGAATAGAGGTGGTCCATGGGCCTCACAGAATTCCAGAAGGTATCTGTGAACCATGACTGAGACCAGGAAATGAATCACAGAGATGTCTCTGTTATTTTGTTTAAGAAACATCCTTGAGCCTCTGTGGAATTCAGTGGAAAAATGACACCAATTTCCTTACTGTAATCGTAGACTAAATTGTTATTACCAAACTGTCTGACCCAGAACACTGTAAATTTCATTTCCAGACTATGAAATATTACAAACCCTTGACTCTTTTCACTGCTACAACGTCAGGGTTCATTTTGTTTTCCACTCAAAATTTGATCCTATTTCAGGAATTCTCTTAGTAAATTTATCATAGTACAAATTCTACTATACAATGTGTCATGCATTTCTTCCTGCTATAAATATGATATATCTATGATTCTCTCCCTATATATTTATGTATATGTGTGGATTTATGGTGGATCCTTCTGGGAAATTACCATTTCTACTTATCATGTATGTACTTCACACATATGATATATGTGAAGGAAGATGTAAGTCTGATCTCAAATGTATAAATTTCATATAAGGGTGATGAGAAAGCTTAACTCAGTTAATACACATCCATCATTGTTTGATTCAGATGAAGGAGATTCTCTAGGTTCGGAACTTTTTAATTTAAAACCATGAAGTTTGGAGCTGGACAGTTGGCTCTGTAGTTAAGAGTATTCTTGCTCTTTTAGAGCACCCAGTTACTAGCACCCACATGGTGACTCACCACCTGCAACTCCAGTTCCTGGGGATATAACACCCTTTTCTGACTTCTGTAGGCATCATGTACACATGCGGTACACATAAATCATGGGGGTAAAACACATATACAAATAAAATAAATATTCTTAAAACAGATTTGTTTTAAAATCATGAACGTCCAGAGGGAAATCAGAAAGAAGAGGTTATTTTACTATGTATCCAATGTCACAAGGTAAGAGGTAGATAGAACCTTCTAAATCTATCATACATATGCCCTCTAATTCTGTATTCAACCCACATGTTAACTCTATGGTTTGTATTTTATCTATGGCACTTCTTCTCATATTGTACCTCATATTGCACAAATAATAAAAATCTTCAAAAGCAATAAAAATATACCAGGGAAGTATTTTAATTGAATTTTAAATTATAAATTAGTAGCACAATTTGAGTTTCAGCAACAGATGTTGATCTTCTAACTACATGTCTCAATTACTACCTAATAGATTAATGTTACATAGTGCTAAAGTATAGAAAACATTCAGTTATTTATAAAATTAGTATTAAGTTTCTTCAATTAGGTTCCTGCTCTAATTTCACTACAAAAATGTAATGTTTTGCAAATGTTCATAATGTTTTTAATGACCTTAGATGTGCCCCCCAATCATGCCCCTCCAAACTTAATTTCAAATACATTACAGTGATGAGTAAGCAAGCAAGACAAATAATATTTGCATTAATTTGGAATGATAAGCAGCAAGCTAATGGGAGAGGTATAGAGAAGAGTCTAAGAACAAATGGAATAAGGAGACAATAGAGGTGTACAGACCAATAAGCAGCACTCCTTCTCCAAAGGATGCTCTGGAATTAATGTTATTAATGGAATTAATGTTTTCATTCAGTTTCTTCACCTCTCTTGTATGTTCATAAATAAATACAGTTATTCTTTGCAAATAACTTCTAAAGATTCCATTTCTTTTGATTCCTCTCTCTGAAGCCTTGAATGAAAAAATTCATACAGATATGAGTATACCTCCCATGAGTGATGATAATTTGAAATTCAAGAGTTTGTGTTAGAAAATTTTGACATAAATGTGTTGTTGATAACATTATATTCTCATTCCACAGGCAGTAGCATGATAGTATATCACATTTTGAAGACAGAGTTAGGGTAGCTCATCATACATTTTCATTCTACTTTGATCATCAAGACTGTCCTGAGGAAATCTTGTAAGATTATAAGAAAGAACAATTATTATACCTTGTTTATGAGCATATGCATAGCTTACCTATGTGACCACAACACATTCTGAGAAATAAGTTGGATAACTTTGAATAAGAAAATGGATGGTAGAAACTAATACTGTACATAATTTTACATACAGCTATTTCAAGAGAATACTCTGAATTCATGTTTCATAGAGAACTTGTTAAAGTGAAAATTACAATCTAAGAATTCTGTCTTATGGTGAGCATTTGGATTTTTAACATGCTTTGCAGTAATATCACTAATATATAAGGAGACCCTGGATAGAACGTCAAGATACAGGGATCTGGAATGGTCAAAGGGCCAATAAAGGTTTCACTACCACAGAATCATCAGGACATGTTACCTCTTACTATAAGACACTGGCTTCTAATCGATGCAACAGCTGCTGTACTACATTCTAATTACTATGAAAATGTCCAAAACTAGATAATTTATAAACCTTCAGAATTTATTTCTTATAGTGTTGAGAATAGAAACTTGAAAATCCAGAAGCCCGAAGGTAGATTGCCTTGAGGAGTCTTTGTTTTCTGTTTTACAGATGATGCCTGTAATTTGTGTTCTTGCAAGGGTGGAAGGAAGGGTTCTTTGGGGGGAATTTCTTTTAAAGTCACTCATCCTATTCTTGGGTGCTTTGTCATGTGACCCAATCAACTCTTAAAGACCCTCCTCCCTAAAAGCATCACATTGAGAGCTGAAATTTCAACACTTTGATTTGGGAGAAAACCACAAATATTTTGACCATTGCATGGGTAAATTAACTTCCTGTAGCAACATGACAGGGAACAGAAAGGGGAAAGTACTGTAGAGAACAGACTGGAAGGATGAGACAGCTGCAGCTGGGTCTGACCCCAAGGAGTCATCACGGAATGGGAATTCTAAAAACTGAGAGGTGACATCTGCATAATGAAAGGCTGGTCCCAAAAGTATCATCAGAGGAGAGGGACAGCACATGGGAAGGCTTCTGAAGAGCAAAGGAAGAGGCCAAGATACAGACTTTTTCAGCTCTTAGAGAAACAAAACAGGGCAAAGAAAAACGGTCATTATGAGAGATAACACTACTTATTTGAGGAAAGAAATGCTTAAAAAATAAGATGAGACTGAAGAAGAAATCCCACCAGAATACACTTGTAAGGAAAGATGAAATGGGAAGAATGACCCAAAGGAGCACTCATAGAGAGGAACCAGTGCAGAGACAGTCAGACATCACATTCACACAGACACTGTGGAAAACCGAGGTGATGGTTTCTCTGTTTGGTTTGAACTTAAGTAACCAGAGAAGTCTATGTACAAAGGAGGCCCAGGGCCTGAGTGCACAGGAAGTGCAGAAGGAGAAGAAACAAGTCTAAAGGATAGAAAAATAGCGCTCTGTGGATTGCCTTTACAAATTAAAACCAGCCACTTTTATGAATCACTATTAAGAGGGAATTCGGTGACATCATCTAAAATTTGGGCAAATCCTAACAAACTGGTTTTACAGACTTAGGGGAAGTGATTGCATCACAAAACCAAGAACTATTTTCAAAAGCTGGGGAAAAACAACCTAAATAAAAAGCACGGTAAAAATAAAGCAACAGAGACAACAATAAAAGCCAATGAGTAGCACCTTGGAAAACATGACACAGAAAATAAAGCAGAGGAAGGGAAAGCAGAAGTGAAAATAGGAAGCCAGGTCATTTGGGAAAAGTTGGGTAGTTTTTAGCCATTTACATCCCAAACACGCTGCGGAAAGATCCCCACCTACCCTTTCCAGAAGCTAAGGATCCTTTCTCATAGATCCTTCTCCCACCCACTCATTCCCATTCATTCATCAGTAGATTCAAAGGTTTCTCTTCCTTTTTATTTGACACGAAATAGCCTTGCAAAATGACAAGGTACTTTCTGATCATTTGATGTACGCGTACAATATACACTAATCAAATTGGGCTAATGAAATCAATCATGGTTGAACACAGCTGTAAACCTATTATTCAGGCTGAGGCAGGAGGATCTCTGTGATGTTCAAGCCAACCAGTTTTACACCAACATACCAAGTACATACATAGACATACATACCAGGGTAACTAGAATTTCTATCTCAAAAGTTTAGCATTTGCTTGTATTGAGACCCTTAGAGTCTTCTCTTTGAGTTCTTTACAGAACATATAAGAAATTTCTTAACAGTTGTTGTCTTAAAATGCTATAAAATACTAGAACTTATTTCTCTTATCTAACTGCATTTCTTTTTTTTAATTTGATCTTTTATTTATTTACATTTCAAATGTTATCTCCTTTCCCTGTTCCCCTCTGCAAACCACCAATCTCATCCTCTTTCCCCCTACTTCTATGAGGGTGCTCCCCCACCCACCTACCCACTCCCACCTCACTGCCCTGGCTTTCCTCTACACTGGAGCATCAAGCCTTCACGAGACTAATAGCCTTCCCTCCCATTGATGCCAGATAAGGCCACTTCAGCTCCTTCAATTCTTTCCCTAACTCCTCTATTGGGGTCCCTGTTGGCTATGAGCATCCACATCAGTATTTGTCAGAATCTGGCAGAGCCTCTCAGGAGACAACTGTATCAGGCTCCTGTCAACAAGCACTTCTTGGCATCCACAATAGTATCTGGGTTTGGTGTCTGCATGGGGAATTGATCCCCAGGTGGGGCAGTCTCTGGGTGGCCTTTCCTTCAGTCTCTGCTCCACTCTTTGCCCCTGTATTTCCTTTAGACAGGAGCAATTCTGAGTTAACATTTTGGAGATGGGTGGGTGGCCCTATCCCTCAACTGGGGGAACCATGCCTAACCTCTGGATATAGTCTTAATAGGTTCTCTCTCCCCTTTGTGGGGTATATTTGTGGGGTATAGATGTCATCCCTGTGGGGTCCTGAGAGGCTTTTGCTTTCCTGGCCTCTGGGACTTTCTGGTTGCTACCCCAAGTTACCCATCCCTCATTGCTACACACCTCTGTTCAATTTCCTAGCTCTCTGTACATCTCTTCCATCTCCTTCCATAGCTGATTCTTCCACTCTTTTTCTCCTCCCCCTTGTCTCTTCCTCTCAAGTTCCTCCCACTCTCTGCTTCTCTTGATTATTTTGTTCCCTCTTCTAAGTAGGACTGAAGTATCCACTCTTTAGTCTTGCTTTCTCTTGAGCTTATGTTGTATTGTGGATATTCCATGCTCTTTGCCTAATATCCACTTATCAGTGAGTACATACCATGTGTGTTCTTTTGTGACTGAGTTACCTCAATAAGGATGATATTTTCTAAATCCATCCATTTGCCTGCGGATTTCAGTAAGTCATGGTTTTAAATAGTTGAGTAGTATCCCATTGCATAAATGTACCACATTTTCTGTATCCATTCTTCTGTTGAGGGACATCGGGGTTGTTTCCAGGTTCTGGCTATTATAAATATAGCTGCTATGAACATAGTGGAGCATGTGTCCTTATTACATGTTGGAGCATCTTCTAGGTATATGCCCAGGAGTGGTATAGCTGGGTGCTCAGGTAGTAATATGTCCTATTTTCTGAGGAATTGCCAGTCTGATTTCCCACCAGCAATTGAGGAGTGTTCCTCTTTCTCCACATCCTGGTCAGCATCTGCTGTAACCTGAGTTTTTCATCTTAGCCATTCTGACTGGTGTGAGGTGGAGTCTCAGGGTTGTTTTGATTTGCATTTCCCTGATGACTAAGGATGTTGAACAGTTCTTTAGGTGCTTCTCGGCCATTCAATATTCCTCAGTTGAGAATTCTCTGTTTAGCTCTGTTCCTCATTTTTAAAATAGAGTTATTTGATCTGCATTTCTTATTTCCAACCTCCCATTGTTCCCATTCCCTACTTCCCTCCCTACCCTCTACAGATAAACATTCTAGACTCTTCTGTGCTTTCAGCTTATACACTGCTCACTGTTTTGCTGATGCTGGCTTATTTCATTTAATAATTCTTTTAATTTTATTCATATCACTCCAAATGGCAAACTTTTATCCTTTTGTGGTTGAATATTTTGGTTCAGCATAAACTTTCTCTTTATCCATTTATCCATATATGGACAACTAAGTAGATTCTGTATTATGTCTGTGTGTTTATTCCATAACTTCATTTCATCTCATCCTGTTTTCTGTCATATCTCCCTTCTATCTTTCTCAAACTACTCTTTCTAAGTCACTTTCTCACATCCATATGCTTTGCTTTATTTTGTTTTGTGACCCACTGAGTTTAAGTAAGGCCATTTGTGTGGCCATTACAGTAGAAATGTCCCCTGGAGCCTGGTAGGCTCTCCAATGGGTATACAATAGGAGTGTGCTGGTATCTTCTGGTTTGTACTTCCAGTAACTGGAAAATTAGTGATGAGAGTTTGGCATTCTTGATGGTTCTTTGTGTGTGTGCTTTTGAGCCATGTGTATGTAGGCCTTTTGTACATTTTTTAATTTGATTATTTTGTTGGCCAATCTGTTAAAAAAAATCCCATAAAGTCTAGATATGAATCTCATATTGAACAGTTTGCAAAGAATTTCTCTTATTCTGTTTATATTTTTTCCTTAGCTATGTAGAAACTCCATAGTCTGATACAATCCTATTTAAATACTTTGATTTTTGTTTCTTGTGTTTTTAAAGTATTGTTCAAATAGTATTACCTATTCCAGTTATTCTTATTTATTATCACTTTGCTGCTGGAACTTAATTCAAAGTATATTTCAATAAATTAAAATAGAATTGCTACACTTATTTTATTGAAATAAAAATGTTAAATTATAGTTAAAACAAATCTCGTGCAGAAACCATTAAGATAGGAAAGAGAAACCTCATCATCAAACTGCGCTCAATTATGACAATAACAACAAGAAGTCAGGAATTATAATGAAGGAGTAGGCTGAGACAGAAAGTGTAGATGAATAAAAAGTTATTGCTAGGGGACATCAAAGATTAGGAGAATAATGGCTAAAGAAGATGTCAAAGGTAAGAATTCTGGATAAGCCATCTCCACATGATTCTTGCTAAAGGCAGGTCATAATTCATCTAAAATTTTTTATTACAGCATCATTGCCAAGAAAATACCAAAGTCTTTCTCTTGTTGTGTGTTTGGCCCAGTTGCATGAATCATTGAGCAAACTGATAAATTTAAAAGTGATGCTTAATAGCATTTTCTATCTCATTTCTTCCACATAACTTCGTAAAACCAAGCAATGATTATTTGCAAGTCATAAAACCCAAGTCATGTTTACTGGGTCACACAGGGGACAGCATCTTGGGTATGCCTTGGGAAGAAGATAGATCCCAAGCACTGTAATTTTTAAACTTTTAATTGGACTTGGTCTTTATCCAATTCTGCCAATACTCAATGTTCTCAAACCCTTCAGAGTTTATCATTGAACAAAGAGGAAATATGTCCCAAAAGCAAATGACCCCTAAAATCATTACTGGTTATGGTGTACATCATTAAAGAAACCTTGGAAAAAATGCAGAAATCATACAAAAGTGTAGCAGTGATTATCACATTAAAATGAGAAGTAAAACTATCAAGCATTGGATATCAGTTAAAACTAATTTTAGAGGATAAAACAGAAATATCTCGTAACTTTGTCACCTCAGAGTTATCATACATGTTGTTATTTTGCAAGACATTTACAAGAAAGATACTTCCTGTGTATTTTTTATTAGAATTAGTTTTTTTAAGCCACATGAGAAAATCATTATTATGAAGTTTTGATTGCCTACATATTTGTATATTTCTACCACAGTATTTGTGTTTTTAATTAAAACAGAATCATCCATTCTCTGAAACGTTTAAATGAACATAGATGAAAGGGCCAGCTTAGAGCACTGGATTCAAGCCCTTATAGCTTTCTATTTGAATTGTTTGACGCCCGGTTGCTCATTGCATTCTGAGGTTGTTTTCAGCTGTAAGGGGTTTTACACAGGAAAAAAAAGAAAAAAAGGAAAGAAAGAAAGAAAAGAAACTAGAACTCAATTCATGATTTCTTTGGAATAAACATGACAATGTATTCCCTTTGAGATTTCTCTGGGCACAGGAAAGAAATGCTTCTGCAAATAATTAACTAGAACACCATCTTACTGCACTCACCATTGTCAAAGTAGCAAACTGCAGTAAACAGCATTTCTGGCCATTTTAGCCATGTACTGTTCAAAGGGGAAATCACAACATGTTTTCCTTCCAGCATGGACAAGATGGAGCTCTTGTATTGATTTTCCCTCTGCTCAGTATTAGCAAAGAGTGCTTGCGTTCTTTCCTCCCAGTGCAGAACAAAACCACTTGATGCGAAACAATTTTGCCTGTAATAGGAGTATTGATCACATGCACCTCTTTACCAGTTTTTTATCATAAGTCTATTTAATTAAAAATCTCCTCATCAGAAACCATAACAAGTTCAAGTTATCAATTTAAATGTGTATTTATTGTATACATATCTCTAAAGTATTCATAGCAAGTATCTCCCAGCCTTGCATTTCTGTAACTAGGAAGTCTTTAGTAATTTGGGAGAAATAAGTCCAAGACAAGCAGTCAGCAAACTACACATAGAACGGTTGTCTTTGCCTTCCAACTAAAACCAACATTTACCTAATATCAAACCCTGGCAAAGAAGCTTACGTTTTTTTGAAAGAGAAAAAGCATGAACTGAGTGTATAACTTGGAGAAATAAAGAGTTATTTATACACCATAGGTTTCGGCAGAGGGGGAGCCAGACATATGGAATTTATAGACCTGATATTGGGTCGCTGCATTACCACTGGCCAACATGATGCCCTTAAAAATGTTGCATCCTGAGGGGCAGTGGTGGCCCACACCTTTAATCCCAGCACTTGGGAGGCAGAGGCAGGTGGATTTCTGAGTTCTTTGTCTAGAGGTGGAGCACCCCGTGAGAGCTCTCCCTTCCACGTTAACATGTTTATTGGTGTTGTCCTTGTTCAGGTCTTGTTTAAGCAGCTATATGTTGACATATCATGGGTGAAGCTTCCTTGTCATTTCCAGGAGTAGACTTCCAGTCCTCTCCAAGGTAAATGATAGCACCACTTTCATCAAACTGTCATTTAGAAAAGATTTAAATGGAATAATGTTCATGGCAATGCTCTGGTTGACACAATATAAATAATACAGAAAATACAGAATGCTTAATGTACACACAAATATATATATATATATATATATATATATATATATATATATCCCCACTTCCAGGTTCATTTTGTAAAAGTAACTTTGAATGATGGCTTGGAAAAGATGTCAGAATAAATAAATAACATTCTCACTGTAGGGTTCATTTGTTCACTAGAAACTAGCTTAAGGAAGATTTGGGGTCATGGTAAGGAGCGTTCATAAAGCCTTGTACTTGGAAGCAAATATTAGGAGCTTAAATAAGAAAGTGGTATGATGTGGTTTATATGTACTCCTTTCCCATGTACAGAGCACCGAATAAAAATCATCGTGATGGAGGCAAGAGATGTAAGCATGAAGAACCAGGTGGATGGGAATGTGTAGACCTGACAAGTGACTGCTAGTTGATTCAGGTTAAAGACTATCATGAGTGGTCTAGAACCTTTTCTCAACATTCAACTTGTTTACCATGGGGGCAAAACTTTTGATTAAATTAAATGGGGTTGAATGGAAAACAAACCAAATTTCATTAAAATAAATGGGGATGAAAGAGAGAAAGCAGATTGAAGCAGAAAGAAATGAGGCATTCTTCGGGACATCGCGTTTGAGATGGTTAGTAGACCCCTAATGGAAGCTGCCAAAGAATTAAATGCATACTCAGGTATGACAATTGAGATAAAGAATATGTTGGGGTAAGATACCAGTCTTCTGAAAGTATTTGCATTTTTAAAACTTCTTGATTAAATGAGTTCGAATAAAAATAAAATCAAGAATGAAATCTAAAACACCCACTTTAGATGCTGAATGGATAAGGAAGTAAGCAATCGAAAATAAAAGAAGAGAAAAAAGTTAAGTAGTGTTAATCCTGCTCCCCAGTCCTCTCATTTCTCACCATCCCTGGTCACCACTGTTCTTACTTACCAATCATGCGTTGATAGTCTTTCTACGCTCATTTATTCCAACTAATCTAAAGTCCTCCTTGTTTATACACATTTTCAAAATTAGTGGTATTTCGCTCTACTAAGGCTTGGTAGAGTTTCATTGCATATGTACCACATTTTCTCATGAACACATCTGCTGATTAATATCTTTGGGCTGCCTCTATTTGGGGTATATTGTGAACAGTACTAGGTTAAGCACACGAGAGAGTAAGTGTTTCTGCAACGAACTAATTTGACTGCCTCTTGATGTATATATGCTAGTGGGACTTCTGGGTCATATGGAATTTTTAGGAATACACTCACTGTTTATGTAAAGACTGATAGATTACATTATTTCTCCACATTCTCGCTGGTATTTTATACCTTTAATAGTTTATGATAGCCAGTTTTACTGAGTGAGATGATACTTTATCCTGATGTGAGCATTCTGTTTTCTAATAACTAGCAATATTGACAACTAGAAATTTTTTATCTTTTTCCAAGCATATATGAGAGTACATAATGTTTGTCTTTGAAAGCTTAGTTTATTTCACTATGGTACTATCCTCAAATCTTGCACATATTTTTGTGAATGTAGAAAGTCTCCCTCTCTGTCCTAATGCTGTGTAAGAATTCTATTGTATATATAATAAGCCATATATCCGTATCATCAGATGATGGGTCCTTTATACTGCCTCAATAACTTGGTTAGTATAATAATGATACTGGAAAGAATACAGATCATAGATGTGACTTTGTTATACTGATTGCCATCTGAGGGATATGCTCACAGAAATAAAATTGCTGGAATATATGGTAATTCTTATTGTCTGTTGATTGACCACTGTATTATTTTGCATTGCAGTTTATTTTCCTGGCAGTGGCGTATGTGGAACCTTTTCTCTTTGTTCTACACTATACTCTTTACATTGCACCTTTCATCTGCAGTAGAAAGTCAGTCTTAGTACAAGTATAAGATTATACCTCCTTGTGGTTTTAATTTGCATTTTCCCAATGACTAAAGATACTGAACATCTTTGAATTTACCTTTTAGTCCTTTATGTCTATTAAGGTTTATCTTTGGCCAGGAAAGCTTCACTGTTAGACAGCTGTGGTAGTCTCAGAAAAAATCCATAAAGAAGGAAGATTTCTTTTGGCTCTCAGTTTTAAAGATGCTTTGTCAGTTGGCTTCACTGCTTTTTGTTCTTTGGAGGGGCAGAATGTCATGTTCATGTGTGCATATATGCTTATTCAGTGGTGGTCAGAAAACAAAGAACTCAGAAGGAGAAAAGGCTGATAATAACCATGAACATCTTCCCAAACCAAACACACATGATTCATTTCTTCCAACTAGGTTCTGCCCCTCAAAGTTCCCAAGACCCCTGAGCTAGAGACTTAGCCAGCAATTGAAAAAAATCAAGGCAGATATAAACTCTAAAGGCTACTATAATCCAATGCTATAGACTGGGTAATGTATAAATGAGAGAAATGTCTCACCATTCTGGATGCTGACACACCCAATGTCAAGGTGTGTTTTAGCTTGATATAATAGCATGTGTGCAGCTGCCTTCTCTGAATTTTTGCTGTTGTATGTATGGATTAATTATCTAGAGTGTTGTAGACCTTTTCATTATAGTTTTGTTAAATCCTTTTGTAGGTTCTGGTTTTAAAGCCAAGTCTTTTATTCATTTGAGATGATTTTTAAACAAAGTCTGAAATAATAATTCAATTTCTTTCTCTGAATTTAGCTATCAACTTTTAGATTATTTTTGTTTATTGTCTTATATTTCTCATACAAAGATATGTTATGCAGTTCAAGCTGACCGTGGACTTATTATACAGCCCAGTAGAAGCAAACGCAGGATCTTTTGACCTCTGCCCCACAGGCACTGAGATTACAAGAATGTACTACTAGGCTACATTTCAAAGATCTATTTTTAAATAATACAGTTATCTTTATTGCTTAGGGTCTTGACAACACATATAATTCCTTCCAGATAGTTCATATGAAAACCTTTAATATTGGTAAGTTGTATCAGTTTTAAAACAAATATGGAATTGTGGAACACCCAGAAAATAACGTTGGTGGCAAAATATGTCATGCAAAGCCAAATTGACAACTAGAAGAAATGGTAATGCTAACACTCAGCAGAAATTAAATTGCAAAGAAATGGCTTTCTTTTCCACTAGGAGCTACTGACTGATGCTAAGCATAGTCTGTTAGAAAATCAAGCAGAGAAGGCTGTTTGCAGGAAAGAGCAGTCTAAAATCCAGTGGGATCAGGAAAGGACAAAAAGGTTCTAGCACATTTTGATGAGCCTCAACGTGTTGTGCTCATGACCAAGTCCAAGTAAGTATTGCTTAAATAAAGATGATTCCCCCACCCTTCTTCTCTCTTGCTGATAGTGTAACCATAGTCAACAATGCCGGTTTCTCAGCCATGCTCTGCTCTGTGGGGTCAGCGTTTTTACAGTCATCAGGATATATGTTGCTGCCTTTGTTTTCTTCTTCTAGCTTTAACACACACACACACACGCATGCACACATGTACACATGGAGTACTTACACTAATAGAGAGTGTTCGTAAATTAGAAAAATAACAAAAATTGACTGTGTGATTTACACCCTCCTTTTAGAACATAAAACAAATATTTTGTTTGTTTCTAAGATCTGACTAGAACGCCAGAATTAACAGCATCTCAAAAGAATGCAGCCATTTCTGGTTTTTACTGGAAGTGTCTAAACTGTTGACACAATGAATTTAAAAAACAAACAGATGGGCCTGTCTCTATGACCTCAGTGGGGGTTGGACATATAAATATTCAGAGATAAAAAAAGATAATATCTTACTTAATGCTTGTAAATAAGAACAATTTGCCTATGTCATCTTAGCCACCCATGCTGTGCTTAGTTTGTGGGGCATTTAATGTGACTATAGCTGTGATAGGTGGAAAATATTCAACCATTATCACAGGATGTTGAAAATTCCTCTTTTGAGAGAGAGAGAGAGAGAAAGAGAGAACCACCCAGCACTTTTTTATCGAATATTTTCTTTATTTACATTTCAAATGTTATCCCCTTTCATGCCCCCTGAAACCCCCTATCCCATCCCCCTTCCCTCCTGAGAGGCTCTGCCAGAGCCTGACAAATACAGAGGCAGATGCTTGCAACCAACCATTGGACTGAGCACCGGGTCCCCAATGGAGGAGTTAGAGAAAGGACTGAAGGAGCTGAAAGGGTTTGCATCCCCATAGGAAGAACAACAGTATCAACCAACCAGACCCCCCCAACAGTTTTTTAAAAGAACAAAACAGGCTATTAGATCAAGTGATTAATAAATGTGAGAGTAGCAAAACTTTTCAGTTATGGCAAAGTAAAAAAAATGAAATACATTTTCAATGAAAATAATTTTTAATAAAGATTTATTTTTTCTCTTACCAAAAAAGAAACAAACAGACAAAAACCAGACATTTTACATAGAATTGCACTGGACTTCAACGGGGGGAGGGGGGAAAGGGAGTAGAACTTTGTCTCTCTTTTAATCTGGAAAAGTCCAAGCAAAATTATAGTTTCCTAGCCACCCTTTAATCTTCCATTTTTGTTGAGAAGAACCCCAGAAAGCAGTGATTGTGTAACTTCTAAATTTGAGGCAAGAGGAGTTAAGTTAGAAATCACTGCTGCTTAAATAGTACTGTGTTGGGGCATCCGCAAGAGATGACTACATGGACACAGTTTTAGCCAATGGAAAGTCTTTATTAGCCAGCTGGCGACTGCACTGGGTGTTTGGGATCCCAATGAAGCCCTGAGCCTTTCTCAGGATAAGATTTTAAGCTCAAAGAAACCAGATGCTGGGTTGACATATTTCAGTTAACAAGATCAGTTAGCCAGAACAGAACTACAAAAACCAAAAGGCAAGGTTAATACATTTAAGAACTTTCCAAGACAGGTGGTGCTGTCTACTTGTTGAGTTTTGTGGCCTTGAATTATGGAGTCGGTTGTGCTTAGGTCTGGGTGCCTCCTAAGGTCTGAGGCCCTGCTATAATTTCAGAAAGACAGTATACCTTCTCACACAGTATTTGAGATTAAGGGCATATGTGTGTAGCTGTAAATTTTTTCACTTTCCTCAATTGAAGTCACCTCATCAAGGGGAGAAAAAAAAAGGAACTCACTACTTTTTTATCAAATGAGATCAGACCTTAACTGTTCCTTTGTAAATTGTTGGCTGACATATACAACTCATATTACCTATTACTGGGACACTGTGTAATATTTTAACACCAGTAGAGATTTTAGAATGTTTAAAGAAGGATAAGTAGACCACATTCCTCAAAAATCCAATCATTTCTTCAGAATAAACTTTCTAAGTTCTTTCTAGGTGTCAGACATATAGAGCACATTATTTTTGTCTCTTTTCACCATACTGTGCAACAGATAACAGAGAGTCACACTCAAAGCCACATATTGCTCCTTTAGATTCTGATTTACTATAACTCAACTACCACACATACGTTGATAAACAGAAATTACATTTGACAAGTATGTTGTCAGAAATAGTAGGAGTTTTGTGACTCATTAATAAGTGGTTCGGATATACTAAGTGTAAACTTGGGTGATCAACATTAACAGTTTCAAGTCAGACCTAGTGACCAAATTCTGTAATCCCATTAATTGGCTTGCTGAGCTAGGAGAACAGAATGAGCAATTCAGAGAGACTCTGCCTCAAAAATATAGAAACAGAGCTGGCAATAAAGTTTAGTGGTAGAGCCCTTCCTTCCCTAGCACACATGAGGCTCTAAATTGAATGCCAAATATCACAAATACAGTAATAATAAATACAAATTAATATGTTTCCTTTTCTATCTTATTTTTCTACTGTTCAAAAAGGGAATTATCCAAACCAATCTTTAACCAATGTAATCTGATTAAAGTTGTATTTGGTGGATTGTTATTGTGTTCTGACAGAGGCTTTGCCCATGTAAATGATATGCAATAAATGGAGTGTACTGAGGTCCTCACATTTTCCCTACAGAGAGAAGGGAAATAGTAAAGAGGTAAAAAAAGAGACAGAAGGTCCTACGATAAAACGAATATGTCCTGTTGAAATCTGCAGAATAACGTGAGCTCACACATTCAGCAAAACTGAATTGGATATCCAAGACTTGAACTGATGCCTTAGCCATGTAGAAGGAGCCAATGTACAGACTAAAGAAATCAATCTGATTTGGAAAAAAAATATGTTTCTAAAGTAATTGTCCAGATACCATGGTTTTTTAAAATAATTTAATGTAGTATCCCAGCTTTAGGCACACAAAGGCACAAAAAAAAAAATCTTTGAATACTAAGAAGAACATATCTTAATGCCATGAAGCTACATAAGGTATATTTCTCTTAAAACATTCAGAGCTGGGTAGGTAAAATGCATTGGTGGCTTTGAGAGGAAGGAAATACAGATGTGCATTGGAGGCTTGTTCTGGAGAATGCCCCCTCTGTCTCCCTTCACTCTACTGAGATGTCTAAGCCAGAGCAAACACTCATGCTTCCAGATGAAATTAGATGCCACTTCAGTTGTGCATACAGTTTTCAGAATGTTCAAGACTATGGAGATGTCTATCATGTGGTGGGTTAGGACACCTGGCTGTGTTACAGATACACTATCCAGCTGAACAGAGAGGTTTTCCCTTCTTTTTGTAGCTGCTTTGAAAACATATTTTGCAAAATGTCCAACTCTAAATGTCTAAGCAAGGAGTCATAGAAACCCACAAGAAAATGGTAAATTTCACTATTGACCAGAAGGGGGTTTTTTTGTTTTGTATTTTTTGTTTTTTTTTGTTGTTGTTGTTGTTTTTCCAGCATTTCCTCCTGTGGTAACCTCTGCCAGAAAATACTTTGATTCATACTCTGACAGACAATTTAAGGCAAAACAAAATTCCTGGCCACACACTTCTCATAAGAGATTCTTAAAGAGGCAGGGGGACAGAAAAACAACAATGGACATTTCATTTCTAATTGTTTTCTACCAGATTTTAAAATGTGAGCATCAGAGCCCAGTGTGAGAAACTTTCTGTCCATCATGAAGCTGAGGTGCATTCTCCTGTGCAGTGTTTCAGTCCTCGCACTGTTTCTTATGCACCATTCAGAGAAGGAACAGACTTTTGTCAAGTAGGAAGGGGCTTGGAAGGAGCAATTGCTGAGCTACAGACACATAGAGGAAGACTGTAAGAATTTAAATTGATAAATTGGAAAAAAAGAAGGACCCTTTCTGCAATCCAAAAAATGGGGGGGAGGGAGGAGCTGCTTATTTATTTCCTTCGATCTGGATAGTGTTGGTAGAAGCCTGTGAAGAAGTGAAAAGGATTCTGGGAGTAGGCAGTGATCCATGAAGACCTAGACAAAGCTCTCAAAGCTGAAGCCCTGTCTGGTCAGTTTGATGATAAGAAAACATTGTACCATCACTGGGACCTTTTCTTGGCCTTATTTTATGAAAGCAAATACAATATCACCTCGTTTTAGAACAATTTGTGACCAAAAGATTAACAAGTAGACACAGTATCTGAACCCTCCACAGAGCTGGTTAATCAAGTGCTGATAACAGCTGTAGCTGTTATAAACAGAATTATCTATGAGAGGTAGAGTTAGGAGAACAGCTAGATGTATGCATGGCTAAATGAATCATGCTTCTAGTCAGAAAGGCAGGAGTGCCCAAACCAGAAGATGTACGTCAGTGATCCTGCACTGATTTCCCATAAACAGGATGATCCCATTCCTAGGCAGAGGAATGGTGTGTAAGCCTGATTCATGATTTATAAACACCCAAGAGCTCAAGCATTGATAATACTTCAAGTGCAGATCAGATCCACACACAGACCTTCTGTACTTAACTCAAGGATTCAAGCAAGCTTACATTCAGCTACAAATATTATTCTTTCTTTACATAAGGAAATTCTGATAACTGGAATTGCAAAGACTATTGACATATGCCAGGCATGGCTTGTATGGTAGGTCCTTAGCAAAGGTCTAAAGAAATCAAAAAGTCAGCTCAAACCAATCTCAACTCTGAGATTGGTACCAGAAGGAGAAAATACGCAATACTTGAAGTCACAAACATGGATTGCAGTCTGAGGAAACATTTTGAAAAGTTGTCTCTATTATTTTGGACAAAGCCTATACTGCCCTGGACTTCGCGTACTTGTCTTAATAACACAATTTCACTAATCACCCTCCCTCTTATTCTCAAATGGTTTAAGGAGTGCATTACTTTTGTGGACTGGGCCTCTGGAAATATGTGCTTGGCCCATCCTGATTACTTGTTGTTAGGCAACAACTCGGCTTCAGAGCTGCCTATTTGCAATGCCTGCTGCACATCAGACACTCAACGTGAAGCTTTAAATAAAGTTGAGTGGTAAGCACAGGAGAAAAGAAATGAGGTACCCATAAAGACTCAACACTCAAAGGTGAAACACTCTTTGAGAAGGCCAAGAAGACAAGGGCAGGGATGCAGAGACATATGAAGTGACATTGACTTGAATATTGTTCACTGATACTTGCAAGTTTGCTTCTGAACCTAAGTAAACTAGGAAACACATACATTTAATCATTGCCTATTGACTTGAATGTCATGAGTGCAGCTGACTTTGTGACCCACTTTCTCCATGACCTGCACAGTTAGTTATCTACAACAAGGCTATCCAGGGAAACTGTCTACAGTGATAGCAAAGGCTATCTATATTGGAGGCTTGAACAGCACCTTCTGATACCATAAAAGCAAGTCCTTAAGAAGGAAGCCTTCAGGTCAAATCCAGCTCAAGGGCTTCCAGGATCTGTTTCTGAAAAGCATTGTGTCTCCAGTAATAGGGACTTAACTTCTGCCTGTGTGGGGGAAACCAAGGACAATAGCAAGAGGCTGTATGTTCTGGGAGTCTCTTAGACATCCTTGACCAACTACTCAAAAGAGGGCTTCTTGTGTCTGGCATTGTACTTTTGAGTCCAGTCTCAATGGCTACATTTACAAAACATTCCCACACTTTGGGCTCAGGGATGATTATGGAAGATGGGATTGGAAGAATCATATGAGCCACAGGAGATTCCTGGGAGATTGTGTCTCCTGGTAGTGTCAGAGGCTAGACCAATAATGTCTCACTAGCATGAATGCTGAAACATGAGCTGAACAGGAACAACAATAAATGGAGAGAACCCACAAGGCTATAACCGTACACAAAGAACTACAGGCACATAAGGAGTGCTGAGAGAGAGGAATAATCTTTTTCATGCAAGAAGACATCACTTGAATATCCAATACCAAATAATCAGGCCTGAAAACATCCCTATGAGTTACATGCAGACTGAACTGGTTACATTTAGGAGTATATCTGAATATACAATGTACATATATGCACGTAATAACAATTAATGAAAGATGGCAGGAATTTGAACAAGAGCAATGAGGTTTATGTGGGAAGGATCAGAGGAAGAAAAGAGAGGAGAGACATGATGTAATTAAATTATAATTTAATTACATTAATTATCATTAAAATGTAAGTTATATGGTAAAAGTAAATTAAAGAAATAAATGACTACCCACATGTGCCCTATCCAATTTGGTAGCTACAAACATTATTCTTTCTTTATATAAGGAAATTCTGATAACTGGAATTGCAAAGACTATTGATGTATGCCCGACATGGCTTGTAGGTGGCTCCTTAGCAAAAGTCTAAAGAAATCAAGAAGTCAGCACAAACCAATCTCTACTCTAGGAATACATGGAGCTTCTAACCACTTTAATTACGCTAAAAATGCAGCAGAAATCAACTCATAATTTAACATAAATTAAATTAATGTAGAGTTTAACTCAATGGTCCCATGATTAAAGGGCACTCTATTAGACAGCTTAGATCTTTAACTTACACACTGAACAAATGGTCATACTTATAGCTGGGATTCTGAGACAGCAGTGTGGCTATTACTGACATGTGCCCAAAGGAGAATCAATATAAGAAGATTCCAATTGTCAAAACTAAAGTTGTGCTTCTTCGGGCTCGGATTTGGTGAGTCTCTCTGGTAAATCCTGCGCAGTCTCAGCAGAGGAGGGGAGCGTTGGGTCCTGTCCCACTGCACACATGCCCTCAGCTTTCTGGGACTCTGGTTCTTCCTTTATAGAAGGAAGCTGTTAGGTTTACACATGGGGAGGGAGGATGCACATGTTTGCTTGTAGGGCTTCTCTGCTACTTCCTGTCTCGTGTGACTCTTTGCAGCTTTCTTTCCTCCTGCTTCTTCTGTTTGGTTGCATTTCAAAAGATCTGATAAAAAATTATTCTTCTGGATTTGGATTGTCAGAAAGATGTGTTTATAAAAAGCCTAGACGTGTATATGAATGGCTTGCACACTTTAACTAAAAGGATCACTGCAAACAGATCAACATAACCTTTAAGAAAAAGACATTAGCCGAAGATCTAAATGGAGGAAAGGTCATCGTAAACTTAATAAAGAATTGCAGTGTTAAAACCGGTCTACATCACAAAATCAGCTTTATTTGTATCCTAAGAGTTTGTTGAGCACAAAGTAGCTGCAGTTGCAAAAAATTCAGATTACTGACGTGGCCAGTGACCAACTAGAGTTAAAGAAAGAACAGATTTGGAAACTCTCTGGTCCCTCTGGCTCCCCCGGTTCCCTGCTCCCTGGTAAAGAAGAAGATTACACAAGCCCCACCTACTGGATAAGATGAGAATAGCATCCAAGAGACCAGCTTTATAGTCTGTTAACTGACTCATGATGATGATGATGATGATGACAACGACGACGACGACGAAAATAATCTCAATCTTAGTATACTGTTTTAAAGTTATATCCCATAGATATATAAAAGTAAATCCGTCTAAAATTGCAAGTAAAGGCTTAATAAATAACTCGGATCTGACTTTCCAGGTTTTAAAAATTGTGCTAACTGTGACAGATCTTGTAACACATTGTGTTTTACATAACAAAATTCTAAGCCACATCTTAGCATCATGATTTTCTTCTAGATCTGAATACAGATATTTTAATAATACAATTTAATTTCATTTAATCCTTAGAATCAATGCTTGATAAATATAACCTTTAACTTCAAGAAGTGTCCTGTTTTAATATTTAGGGGAAAATAGAGATGTATATCTTTTTATTTTGCTGAAGAAATAAGCCTTATTTATTTTTATCCAGAATCAGGAATGAGTGGTCGTGCTGAGCTGGTTTGGGTATGGGAGGCAGAATGAAAATTTTCACAAAGTTTAGTAGAGAGATAAACTATATTACTGGATAATACGTGTGAACACCTTTAAGGCATGAAGACATACCTGCCACTGTTCCAGTATCCCCAAAGCAAAAATTCTACACCTCAACAGAAAATATCAGTGACCTGTACCATGCTTCAGGGATAGCATTAGGATGTTATCTGGATTGGATTTCAAGCCGCACATAAACATCCATAAGTCTGGCATAGATGTAATTTTCGCTGGGTTGGTAGATTGAAGACACAATTATTAAACGGACACTTTTGTTTAATGCCTCCACTAAGCTACTTCACACTGTCAAAAACCTTTTAGGTATAACTGACTCAAAGCGGGGGGAAATCTATGATGAGCAGCGTCCATGTTTCTCTACGTTCATTCCCCCAGTGCCTGTGTTCATGTAGCCAGCTACATATGAATGAGGTAAATGGTCACTGGTGTACAATCCAAGTTATACAATATACTGCACCTTCATTATTTTCTAATAGGTTATGAAATATTCATAGAGATTTGAAAGCATAGCAGGAACCACTGTCTTTGTAAACACCACTGGTTTTAGCAGAACATCGCCGCTGTCCTGCGCGGACCAATATGGATTTCATGATCTCTGCCACCCTGTGAAGTTAAATAATTGAGAGAGTAATGGCTAAAGTATCTCTCTGTGTTTCATGATCTACCATCAGGAGGATGAGAGCGCTGGAGTTAAATTCCTCAGCCTGCACTGCTGGGGTTGTCATGCACGGCTCTCCCTTTCCAAAACCCTCAAAATAACTTATAATGCCATGTACCATATGTGCTGTAATAATTGGGCGTACTGTGGTACTTTCTGTTGGACAGTCCCTTTGGAACAGACAAAAGCTATAAAATTCAGCGTTTTGCGTTTATCCCACTTTGCGTTTTGAGTGTTTTCAAGAGCGTAACTATAATACCACTTGACAACTTGGCAGGCTCGGGACTGAATAATGGGCACTTTGGAGTATGCAGCTTTATGCTTTTTTAGTTGCTGTCTTTTTGAGACATCTGTTGGGATTTGGAAATCAAAGCAATAGTATAAATATACAACTCTTGAATCATGAAAATTAAATGAAGGAAGAGACCTAAAGCTATAACTTAAAAAAGCATTTTCGCAAAGTATATTTTGTAGCTTCAAACACAACACCCCCTTAATTTTAATTTTTATACTGAGCTTTGAAAATCCAAAAGATATTCACATATTATTTTATTAATTTGCAATCCTGTATCTGGTCTA
Source organism: Rhynchomys soricoides (assembly GCA_019843965.1). Taxonomy (NCBI): domain Eukaryota; kingdom Metazoa; phylum Chordata; class Mammalia; order Rodentia; family Muridae; genus Rhynchomys; species Rhynchomys soricoides. The sequence continues at coordinate 13,856,625 of JADRCH010000033.1, read as the reverse complement.
TACCTATGAGTGAAGAGAATCTCTCTACCTTGAGTTTACCACATTCATCTGAGGCATGCACTCCTAGGTACCACCGTACTTTGCATGAAGCAGATGCAATAGCGGACATGAACAGAGAGGGGAAGGCTTCAGTGTTTGCAGGATAAGTCCAGAGATAAAAATAAATATGTATGCACATACACATGCACTCAGTGAGTGTGTGTTCCTGTGTGTGTGTGTTTGTGTGTGTGTGTGTGTGTTCGTGTGTGTGTGTTCATGTGTGTGTGTGTGTGTCTGTGTGTGTGTGTGTGTGTGTGTGTGTGTGTGTCCTATTTCCATTATCCATTCATCTCAGCTAGGATCATCCCAGAACTTGATTGTTGAAAATATGTTGAAAATAATCACCAATGTTCAATGAATCTTTTGGGGCATGTTGCCTTTGATCTCTTTATGTACAGTGAGTTCCTGGACAGCTGGGGCTACACAGAGAATCCCTGCCTTGCAAACAAATAAATAACAAAATAAACAAAAATAAACAAAAATAAACAAAATAAATAACAAAAACAAATAAACAAGCAACAAGACATAATTAGAGATTACTTAAAAGAGTGTGTGATGGTTTGAATGGGAATGGCCTACACATGCTCATATAGTTGAGCGTTTGGTCAGTATGGAGTGTCACTTCTTGAGAAGGATTAGGAGGTGTGGGTTTGTTGGAAGAAGTCAGTCACTGAAGGTGGGCTTTGGGGCTTCAAATGCTCACACCAAGCCCAGTGTCTCTCTCTTCCTGCTGCCTGTGGATCAGGATGTAGAACTCTTGGCTCCTCTAGCACCATGGCTGCCTACATGCTGCCATTCTTCCCACCATAAAGATGGTAGACTAAACCTCTGAACTATAAGCCAGGCCTAATTCAATGCTTTTCTCTATAAGAGTTGCCTTGGTCATAGTGTCTCTGCATAGAACACTCACTAAGACAGAATAAAATGACTTCAGTTTTTTGCCCATTCCTTCATTACATGACAAAATATTAATGTCACCATTTATCGATATTATTTTATAGTAATATTTGTAGAACAAATTTATATAAATATTTGATTCACATTTTAAGATTATAATTAAAACCACATTTTAAAATCATTTAATCAATTATAAAAAGTTCTGAATTTTTTGAATCACTTAAGTGGTATGTGTCTTATCTATATATTATTGGATGACTTTGGTAGGATATATTAGATACACACACACACACACACACACACACATATCCAATCATAACAGGACAACATGCACGGTTCTGAAACTAAAGTCCATACTGTATAACTCAGCATCACCACCACCACCTGCTGATAGAAAATGAAAATTCAGTTCAGCTTGTTTGAAGTGAGTGCTCAAAGCTAGATGTTAGTTAGACTCATTGTGGGGATAAACGCCACAGTCACCCTGACTGCTTGGATTCTAAGTCTTAAATAATTTATTTTCTGAGCATGTGTGCTGATTTTACAGTCACACTACTGAAGCAGAGGAGCCAATGGGAAAGAAATGAGGAAAGCCTGGTGTGGTGATGATTTTTACTTGAGCACTGTGCTGTCCCTTAAAGCAAAGAGGACCCGTTTCTCTCTACAGCATCCTTGTATAAATATACTTACAATAAAAGCAGAGAAGACAGAAAGAAATTATAGCATTGTTTACAGCCTAGTCTAGTAATATATATTAGTCAAGAACTGTCCACGTTTCTTAAATTACACATATTTCTTGCATGTGTAGTCATCCCTAACAAATGCTTTTGATGGAATGCAGGCAGAAAATAGAGATATCTCAGTCTAGATTTTAATTCCAAACCATCCCACTAGCTAGCACTGGCTAACCCAATCACTTCTCTGAGTTTCAGGCTATACATTTTCTAAGTCAAAACATCTACATGGGTCCTGTGGGATTTTACAAGACAATGAAATAGCGAATGTAAAACACCCCATGTAAACATTAGGCCCTGAAAAGTATGGCTTCTCCAATTACATTGGGTTTGTTTGGTTGGTTGGTTTGGTTTTTTGGGTTTTGGGGGGGTTTTTTTACTTTACAAATTTTAGACATAGGAAAACAACTGAAGCCTATCATCCTAATTGGTGCCACCCAAATATTCTGGGATATGAGCCTTACCATTGGAGAATGGTAGTTACCAGGGGATGTGCTCTGAAAGAAAGGTAACTCACCT
>JADRCH010000033.1:13811811-13854426 GCA_019843965.1 Rhynchomys soricoides | reverse complement strand
TATGTCTACTTTTCTAAGTGAATATTTATTAGCATTCGTCACTGGTTTGAGTTCATTTGTGAGCCGACTTCAGAATCTACCATATGTTCACATGTCCCCTGGTTAGCTTAAATGAAAACTGTCAATCAAATGCCATGTTTGAAGACTTCAGACAAAAATCACAGAACGAACTGAAGTCAGGGAGATCACAAGACAGATAGAAACCATATCTTTGTAATATATAGAAGCTTGTGACTTCAGTCAGATGCAGGGTGCATCCCACAAGCCCATAGTAGAGAACTACGGTTTTGATCTTTAGAAGGTGAAGCAATTCAGAAAGACGATTCTCTCTCATTAACTTGCTTTCAAAGAACAGTCTTTTTATCTTTTTTCTGGTGAAACTCACACATCAACCCCACTGAAAAGAGTAATCTCCAAAATTTCATAAAGGGCTTTTAGTTTTAAAAGGCATAGACACACTTACTGGTATTGAGAGAAAAATCCTTAGAGCAGGCTCACCAACCACTACAAGTCTTTGGTAAAAATGTAAATGAGAAACATCAAATACACCTACATCATGGACCCCTTTGATACTACATAAAATGGTATAATGAGTGGGTAAAATGTTAAACAGATGAATGGATTGACACAGAGCTATACAAACGAAGGAGAGAGCTCAACACTTTACCAAGACAGAGGATGCAACCCTTACAATAAAAGCAGAGAAGATAGAAAGAGATTAGTACTGTTTACCACCTAGTCTAGTAATATATGTTAGTCAAGAATTATCCATAAGCTGTAAGTTTAAAACAGTATAATGATAAGCAGGGCAAGTACACGTCCTTAGAATAGAGCTCAATGAAACAGTTATTAAATCCAAATGGAGAAAACAGTTAACATTATATTTGAGACAAGCTAAGGATGCTGCCTTACCCAGTGGACAAAGCTAAGCAAGTCTTGAACATCGTCATACGCCATGAAAGGCACATGATTCCTGCTGTATTCCTAAGTGAGTATGGGTGGGTTTGCCTCTCTGTTGTTGGATAAAAAAGATGAACAAAAGCAACTTGGAGAAGAAAGGGAGTATCTTGTTTATTAGGTAGAGCCCATCTTCAAGGAAGTTAGGGGAGAAACTCAGGTAGGAACCATGAGGCAGGAACCGAGGGTGAGAACATGGAGGAACATCGCCTGCTGTCTTTATCCTTCTGGCATGCTAAGGCAGCTTCTTAATACAGCACAGACATACCTACCTCAGAATGGCACTGCTCACAGTGGGCTGGGCCTCTTACATCAATGAGCAATCAAGAAAATGCCCCACAGGACAATTTGATGGAGGGGAAAGGAGCTGCATTTTACAGATCCGTAAAACTTCTCAATTTATGTGTCCTAAAATTTCTAATATAAATGTGCATATGCACTGAATAAGTATTATTTAAAGGAGAATGGGAATAAAATAGGGATTAAGGACAATGTATGTATTTAATGGATGCATTTGTATACTATAATCCCTATGAAGGCGAGAAGCAATGTATTTTGCAGCAACTATTCAGATAACTCTAATATCATGTCTGACACACAGGAAGTGCTTCATAACCACATTATTCAAATATTCGTCACACAAAGCAATTTATATACTTAATGTGTAGCGTGAGCAACATTTGTCATAAACACATGCAATGTATATCTTCATGTCGAAGAATGGTGTTCCATAATGAAAAAATTGAAACACCATAGAACCTTCTACAGTCTCTCATGCCTTTTTAATCTCTCTCTCTCTTGATCCTTTGCCCAGCCTTTATCAGATAATTTCTTTAGGCAGTGAAAATGCAGAAATTCATGAAGGCTTATACTGTTGAGAATAAATGACTGCTCAGTGTCAGGTCTTTATCAATATATATGTATCATTACCACTAAGGCTTGAGGAGCCTCCTAAAAAAGAAATCAGAAAGAATGTAAGATCCAGATGGCAAGAAAGAGGACTGTGAGAATCTATATTCTAGGTTTGGTACGACCATTTTAGACATGAGATTACAGCAGTGGCAGTTGCCTGCACCTGGTTTGAACTAGACTGGGCTGAGTTATATAGAAACCGGGGCCAGGTGTGGAGAAACCATTGGACCTTCCCCTCCATGGAGAACTACTGGTTACTTTATCTAGTCTAATTTGCAATAGGATGAGTTAAACTGATTTTACATATTAAACCAATCTACATTTCTAAGATAAATTTAGTCATGATAAATGAGCAGAATTAAAAACAGACCTAAACCAAAGCCATAGCATAAAAAAACACCACATAGCAGCAAATTTCATAGATATTTGTGAACATTCTTAACCACATTTTAACAAATTTAATCTAGTACAAGTTAGTACACAAGATACAAAGTTTGAGAGCAAGAGTGGAAAGACAGAAAGAACCTGAGAAAGGACATAAATAATTAGGTTTTTGTGTTATAAGTAAGCTTTCAGACTGGTCCACTTTCTACAGCAGAGTCATCATAAACGTGGTTATTACTTGTTTCGGTGACAGTTCTTATTCTTTACTGGCATTTGTTTTCATAAGTCTGGTAATTTAAAATTATTGTCAAGTATTTCTGTCTTTTGGAACCACGAGTTCTTGTTGGGGTTCATATGAGAAGAACAACAAATAGCTTTACTCATGGAATGTAGCCCAATGGTTAGCACAGTCATGGTGGGTGTGCCTTGGAGAGGGAGAACCCTGAGAACTATGTATCCAGAGGACGTCATGCTGTTGTGAGGTGTATCTCTGCTTGTTGGCCTTGCATTCCTCCTAATCTATGCATTGTATGAAAACCCTCAGGGGCCTCCACCTCCTCACTGGGCAGTATCTCTGGCACTCACAATAATAGTATTTGGTCTTTTTAAGCATTGTGGCTGGAGCAGATTAATGATTAAATCACCACCTTTGGGGGAAAAAACGTAGAAATGTAGCTTGTCAGCAGTGACGACCACCACCCTTTGTAAGAATTTGGAGATGGAAATTGTGAGTAAAGTTAAGATGTTTTTGTTACTGGCTCTGATGTAGAGAAGCTTAGGGAACAATTTGAAGTTCACAAAGGCACACTCTTAAGAGTTGAGCTAAGGGATTTTTTAGGTCAGGGAACAACAATGACAGACCAACCAGCACTAGCTGACGTGCTTCTCTTGCTAAAGCTAGGCTGATGATCAAGTTGATTATCAATTTCTTGTACCCATTCTTGCCCTCAGCTTCCTAATATAATGTAATGAAAAATTGTTAATGAGTAGATTCGCAGCCTGAGGATTTAAAGAAGAAATTACAGATCATTTTTATATAAACATTTGGAATTATGACTCTTTTAAGATTTTTGTTGTCTTCTGAGAGACTTAGATACAGACACCCATAGCCAAACAGTGGATGGAGCTTGGGGACTCTTATGGAAGAACAGGAGGAAGAATTACAGGCCCCAAGGTGAAAGGAACTCCACAGAAGGACCAACGGAGTCAACTAACCTGGACCCTTGGTGCTCTCAGAGTCTGAACCACCAACCAAACAACATACATTGCTGGACCTAGGCCTCCCCGCACTTACGTAGTAGATGTGCAGCTTGTCTTCATGTGGACCTGAACAACTGGAATGGTGGCTATCCCCAAAGCCTTTGCCTGTTCTTCTAGTTGGGCTGCCTTGTCTGGCCTCAGTGAGAGAAGCAGCTCCTAGCCTTGCAGAGACTTGATGTGCCAGGATGGGTTGATACTCTGGAGGGCCCCCACCCGCTCAGAGGAGAAGGGGTGGAGGGGGAAGGATTGTGGAGGGATAACCACCACACAAGGGGTCAGTGAGCAGGATTTAAGTGAATAAGTAAAACAAATTAATGAAAATAAAAAGGAAAAGAAAACCCAGAAGTCTAAACTCAAGATCCATGGAGACAAAACAATAAATCATAGGAAATGATTACATTATCAGAATAAAGCGCATAATTTTCTCTAAGGAAACTTTACCACTGAAAAATCTAATAAAGGTGGCTCCGTGGGGCCAGGGTGGGGGTGTACCCCTGAGCTCACCCACAATGGGATGACTGAGAGGAATCCCAGTGAGGATCCAGGATGGATAGTGCAACAGAATCCAGAGGCCTGGAACCAGACCAACGACTCACTGCAATGAACATTTGCAAGAAAAGAACTGTGGACAAGAGGGAATACTGTCGACACACTGTGACAGCCTACAGCTTCCGCAGGGAGATTGTTTTCTTTTACAGGGGGTCAGATGTAAGGGTAAGGGGGTACAAAGAGATGTGGATAAGTGGGAATGGAGTATACGATGTAAAATTCACAAAGGATCAATTCAAAGTTAAATAAAATTTAAAAATGGATTTTTGTAAATGTACTTTTAAAAATAAATATTAAAATAATGATCCTTTCTTCATAACCTCACATCGCAGCCTGCCAGTAAGGAAAATCGGCTGAGAAAATGACCTTGCTTGCTTATAATCTATAAAAGTTGCTCAGTTACAAATGTATATGGGGTCCTAGAAATAATATGCTTTTGTTATCTGTGATATGTAAAATTATTCATGTAAAGTTATTGAGGAACATACTAGGTTTTTCAAGTAGGATATAATCATATTGTAAATTTTATCTGGCTCGAAAGATTTTGCTGGGATGTATAACATAAAGCCGTTGAACCCTTGCTCCACCCATCAAACATGCATATGTATATGTTTATGTATGTTAAATGGGTGGAGCTTTGCTCCATCCACAAAATGTGTATGTATGTGTATATGAAAAGTGATTGGAGTTTGTTGAAACTTGCTTTATCTACAGTGTGTGTGTCTGTGTGTGTGTGTCTGTGTGTGCATGTGTTTGTGTGTGTGTCTCTCTGTGTGTCTATATGTGTGTCTGTCGGTGTGTCTGTGTATGTGTCTGTGTGTGTCTGTCTGTGTGTGTGTGTGTCTGTGTGTGTGAGTATGTGTGTCTGTGGCTGTCTGGCTGTGTGTATGTGTCTGTGTGTGTGTCTGTGTGTATGTGTCTGTGTGTATGTGTATGTCTCTGTCTGTATCTCTGTGTGTGTCTGTGGATGTGTCTCTATGTGTGTCTGTGCGTGTATCTGTGTATGTGTCTGTGTCTGTGTGTGTGTGTGTCTATCTATCTGTCTCTGTGTGTGTGTCTGTGTGCATGTATCAGTCTGTGTGTCTCTGTGTATGTCTGTATGTGTGTCTGTGTATGTGTCTCTGTGTGTGTCTGTGTGTGTGTATATGTGTGTGTGTGTATGTGTGTGTGTGTGAATGTCTGTGTGTGTGTCTATGGCTGTCTGGTTGTGTGTATGTTTCTGTGTGTGTGTCTGTGTATGTGTCTGTGTGTGTGTCTGTGTATGTCTCTGTCTGTATCTCTGTGTGTGTCTGTGTGTGTGTCTGTGTATGTCTCTGTCTGTATCTCTGTGTGTGTCTGTGTATGTGTCTCTGTGTGTGTATGTGTATGTGTCTCTGTGTGTGTCTCTGTGTGTGTGTATGTGTCTGTGTGTGTGTCTGTATGTGTGTCTGTGTATGTGTATGTGTCTGTGTGTGTGTGTGTGTGTGTGTGTGTGTTCCCTCACCCTTCTCACCAGTCTCAGAGAGTATTTTAGTGGCCCGAGGAAGCTTCTCCCTGGCCCCAAAGATTCAAGCTTTGGTCCTTCAGAGAATAGTCTGCTGGGAGATCAATTGCTGACCCTTCACTCCACCTCAGTTTACCCTCGATATCAAAGCTGTTCTCTGGCAAGTTCTAATGCAGCATGATCACATAACTCCTCTAGTCACAAGAATGTTTTAAATTTAGAGGTTTACAAATTCTCTATCATGATGTGATGTTTGTAAGTCAATTTCTTGTAGCTCTATGTACTTAGATACAATGTGATGTCCTTGATAGGACACCCTGCTGCTTTGGGACCTCCTTGGCAAAAAATAGGAACACTCAAGTGCTGAATGAGCACTCCCATTCATCTCGGTGCAGCAGCAGGCCATAAGGTCACTGGATTAAAATTTCCTATGAAAGTAATAAATTGCTTTTCTGCTATATGCTTGTTGGCATCTGCTCCTGATGGTTATGATTTTGCATAGTGCTTGGGTGGTAGAACAGTCTGAATTAAGCTGGTGTTATTAAATGAATGTTTATGTTCAAATTTATGTGTTGAAATCCTATGCCCAATATCATAATGTCTCTTCTTATAGGGTCCTATAAGAAGAGAGATGGGGGACTGCATACTTGTATGGTGGCCCTCTACTATCCACTACGTAAAAATGAAAAGAAGGGTGTCTGGAACCAAAGGGTGACCTTAGCCACACTGTTGATCAGCCAATATCTTGATCTTATCTGGCCTCCAGAACAGTAGCAACTATTTTTAGGTTTTTTTTTCCATTCTATTTATAATTGAACATGGTAGCATTAACTTATTAGGACAGAAGATTCTGAAAAATACTGCTATGAGTAAACACTTAGTTCATCTAAACACTGTATTACACAATGGAGATGAACCCAGTGTGAAACACAATGACATCTTCCCTTGCCTTTTAGAACAGAAAACTTCAAACCTGACTTTCATTTTTAAATATGAATCATTCTTTGAAATCATCATAATTCCATCTATTACACTGACACACTGAGCACATATATTTTTAGTATCAGAGATTTGATTAAAATATTTCATTAGGTAATAGATACAATAGCTTGTATTGTTTATCTCTTTAGCATGTCAACATTCTGGGCATTGGATACACCTGTGATATACATATGTGTATGTATAATGTGATGTTAAATGACATGAAGGAAAACCATCAAAGCAGAAGTTTGGAAGCAGATTGAGGATTTGTTCTTTAAATGTATACATATAATAATACCTTTAAACAAGTAATTATAGGGTAGGTAACTTATTTAATAAGGTGACAATTGAAGAATCATCTAAATAAAATGATGAATGAGATTACCAGTGAGAAAGCTGCTCTAGCAATGAACAATAGCATGTGTCAAAATCCTAATAGCAACTGTATGCTTGCTAATGTTTAAGAAAATGGCCAGTGTGCTTGAGAAGACTAAGAATTAGATTCAGAGAATGCTAGGAATTAGTTTTGGAAAATGGTAAACTCATTTTCAATTATTTTAAGTTCTGAAATTAAAATAAGTGGCTCTCATCAGCACCTTTTCAAAAACACCTTATAAATTTGAAATGTCTCTCATGTGATATCATCTAATATTAAATAAATTTTTTTAGTTAATCCCAGGAGGGATGTTTGCTGGTTTCATTCCTGATTTTGCTTTCCTTTTTTAATGTCTCTGTGGATACTTCTATCTGGAAATGTCAGTTCCAAGTGCAGCTAGCAAAACTCAACTACCTCCTCTTTCCAGACTCCAAACATAAAATTTCTAAAGCACTCTTATATTTTGTCTACCCATTACTCTCTCACAGTTATAAAAGGGGGTAAAGAAACAGGCTCCATTTCATCTTGAGACAGACCAGAGTTGTGCTGAGAAAGCTTTCTGGGTTCCAGTTTAGAATTGTCAATACATTTGTCAATAAATGAAAGAACACAACAAGTTCTGTGTAATCCTGACACCTTACTGTGTATAAAGCCTTAACAGGAGGAAACATTGATAAGAATGTTCTACTTATAAAGCTGTCCTCTAGAACATACTGATGGCTTGGTTCTGTTTGTGAGAGCTGCTATAGTATTGTGTATGTAAAATTGAAGCAAGCTTCACAGTGATTATGTAGTTTGGTTGTCAGAGCATTGTAGAATTACAAAGCAAACACACACAAAAAAAATGACACACACATTTATAAACACAATTTTGTTAAAACTAGTATTTTTTTCCTGAGTGATGAATTCTGTTTCTTCTACCCTAAATCTATTAGATATTTCATAGCCATGTGTGAGACTCTGTTCGTGTAGATTTCCTATCCTAAGTTCTGTTCAATTCCATGCTAAGTCATATGGACCTTTCTTCTCTTCCAAAACAGAGGGATGAGACTATCTTTGTCCTCACTATGTATTCAGAAGCATACAGGAAAAAGCAAGAACTTCAAAGAAGCAATAGTTATGATTGTGGAATCAAGTCAAGATTCCGTTCAGAAATAATGGCAGCAAAATGAGCAGGCTAATAAGATGAATTCCTTGGTGGCTAGAGTGAATTCTGTTGCTGGATTTTCTGCATGAAGAAGTCCTGTCTTCTGACACTCTTTCCATGTGCAAAGTCTTAGCAAAAGGCTTATTAAAAGTACATTAGGAATGAAAGTCACTCAGCAACAAAAATGAGGTAACATAGAACACTAGTAGTGAATCTTTATACAAACAACACTTAAATTAGATCTGCCATAGATCTTAAAATTCTTAAAATTCTCTTAAGACTTCCCTTAGCTGCTGCTTAACATATTCACTGCAAGAATAATTTGTTCGGCTGTGATTGTAGTGGGATAACAGTGCACACAAATCTTAGAATCTCCTTGCCTCTGGGTTGCCAAAATGTCTAGGGAATATTTATATTGATGAGTGAGTGAAAGGGCCCTGCACCAGTAAGATGGCTCAATGGGGGAAAGTGTTTATTTGACAAGCCTGACAATCTGAAGCAAAGTTACTGTAGAAGGAGAGAAGCAATTCCTGGACTTTGTCCTTTGACCTTTATGCACATGCAATGCCACACAGTGCGTGTGCGCATACACACACACACACACACACACACACACACACACAAAACTCACATCTCCTCCTCCTCCTCCTTCTTCATCTTCATCATTGTCATTATCTTCATCATTATAATAATAATAATAATAATAATAATAATAATAATAATCAAAGTCTACATTAAAAAAATGAGAACAGAATATCTTTTGAATGTTCACCGTAACACCATGATGTTCACATCAGCTCACCACCTACCACTCTTATTGGCAAAAGTGAATATTTAAATTAGATCCATTTACAAAGATGTGGCTTAGACTCATGAGGTTTAACACAGAGAGAATTTAAAAGAAATAATATTAACATGATCTCAAAATGAATGTAATTGTCAGGCTTCAGTTACTCAGAACAAGAAGTCAAGGGAACTGGATACTCACCCCTAGACTCAAACAGCCTGTTGTGTTTCCTTGTGTGAAATTTATTTTAGTTTCTGTACACGCAAGAACTTTCTTTGACTTCTTATTAAGGATAGTTTACGTCTTCATGAAACTCATGGACCCAAACCATCAAACATTCCTTCCACATTATAAGATATTTCTATCACCAAATATAACTCAGTGTCGATTTCTGCAAGATACATTCATTTCTACAAAATGCCCAATAAGCACTAAAGTTGGAAACATTCATAGATATTCAAGATACTCATCATTGGTTGACAAAGCCAAAGAAGGTTGAAAAGTTTGTTTAAAATATTACTATTTAACAGAGTTAGAACAAACATCAATCATCACCTTCTGGCTTGAGTACAGAGAAATATAATATTTCTTTTTGATGTTTAAAAACGACTAATTTTTAAAACAGATTCTCATAGTTCTGAGGTCTTCCTATTAAAGTGGAGGCAGGAAGAAACATCAAAACTGCTGCCACGTTTTTGATACCTCTTGTGTTGCTGCTATTCCCCTAGCCATAGCTCCTTCCAATAGTTTCCAACTGCTTCATGAGGCTTATTCTAAATATATATGAATGTATCCATTCCATTTGTGTCAATGTGCCCTGTTATTTTATTTCTTGGTATTTCTAAATTTTCTATATTCCTATGTCTTACATCATTGTCCAGACCAGCCTCAAACATGCTATCCTCCAGTCTCAGTTTCTTAAGTACTGTGAATATTACAACTGTGAGACACTATACTCAGCTCTTCTTCTAAGGATTCTATCAAATCTTTAAATTGTTGCATAATTGAGTTACATAAATTGGACTAAAACTCTGAGCTAAGTGTGTTGTACAATAAAATATTTTCAATAGATGCCTTGATTTAGTAAAAATTCATCTAACTAACAAGGGTCTAGAAGAAAATGAGCATAGTAATAAATCTAGGAAAAGGAGTAAGAATGCTTGCTATGCCATCACGTAGACCTAAATTTGAATCTCAGAATCCATGTAAGATGTCGAACGTGTCTATGTGTACCTGCAGCCTCAGGACTGGGGGAGGTACAGACTGGGGGATCTTGTTGCAACTTGCTTGCTGGCAGCCTACCACTGGGTTCAATGAGAGACTCCGCCTCAAAGATAAAAAGGAGAAGGTGATAGAAAAAGTACTCAGTATACTCCTCTGACCTGACCTCTGTGTATTTGCAGGCACACACACACACACAGAGAGAGAGAGAGAGAGAGAGAGAGAGAGAGAGAGAGAGAGAGAGAGAGAGACTATAAAGTGCTAATGTACATGGTATTTACATACCCATCTCTCTTGAAATAGAAATCCAGTGGTGCTGGGTTCCTCTAACCTGCTACATTTCTTATTCTACGATGTCTTCAGAAACAGATTTTGTACTTCTTGGCATCTCACAAGGGAAGGTCACTAATATCCTTGCCTTTGGTTTATTCTATACATTACTTATTTGTTGATCAAAGAATCACCTGAGCCTCTACATCATTATTCTTCCAACATTAAGATCCAGACAAATTTTAGTATGATCTGGCTTCTGGGTGTATAAATAGAGGGTCAGACCACGATTACACTTCTTTTTACAACACAGCAATATGAACTTAGAGTCATAATCTATGTCTCTTCACCAGTATCTCCTTCTGTACAATACTTTCTAACTATCCCAGAACAGATGACCTGCAAGAAAGTCATATATTCTCACTCTATTGCAAATGGCAGCTACCCTCAATATTGGAACTTCTGGGTTCTCATTAAATTCCACCGTACTCAATGCAAGTATAAAAGTATAGTACTATTTGGCCTGTTGTGGAAATTGCAGAAACTTAAATGAATTTCTTTTCAAATTAAAAAAAAAGAAAAGAAAATGGTCTTGGATGTTATCCTAAAAGGGAGGTTGGAAGACAAAGTTGATCTAATTAGGAAGTGTGAAGAAAATATCTAAACGCAAAACATACGCCTTGTAATAGTCTGGAGGTAAACAAAGAAAATCTGTCTTGATGGTCTGAAATGAGAACATCATAATTGTACAAAATTGGCACCAACATATTCACTCATAGAACAGAAGTTTGGCCTAGGCTGGCTTTGAAAGGAGCTAGACTGAGAAACAGATACAAAGATGAGATATATTCCGGAAGGATGCTCAAGGATGATTTAACAAATGGAGTGGGTGAAAGAATTGCTATAGACACAGATGAGAAGGCAAAATAGAAGTTCTGACCCCAAGCGTGGGCCCTGTTCTGTTCCATCCCACAATAGATTCCTCAACTGTGTTGTCTGTTCTCCTTTTCTCCATATCATAGATGCATAGGTCTCCACTGGCCCTGTGTAGTATGAAGAAGTATTTGCTTAAAGTTAAGGATTTCCATAGGTAATGGTGGTGGTGGTTACTCTAAAGACATATAACACCTATACTAACAGACTTGTAGAATTCTAATTTTACAAACATAAAAATCTCAATCCTACATTTATTTATCCAAAACTAAAGAAAGAAGCATCATGTAACATGAGTGGCAAAATTGAGATTCTATGCTATGTCAATCTGCATCTATTATTCTCTGCTGTCTTCAGTAGATTCCTCACACAATGGGGCTCATCTTACACCCAAATAACAAGTCATCTTACTACTAACATCTAAATTCTGCAAGATAGCTATAGACCTAAAAAGGCCTATGATATAAAAATATTATGAATAGGCTAGGTATGTAAAAAATATGGCACCTAAACAGAGTTAGTATTCCTCTTAAAAACAACGCTTGCATAAGGAAAAGTCAAATAACTAGCCACCCCAAAGCTTTTGACTCCTAAATCACATCTCCAGGCTTGATTGACATTTGCTGCTTCCATGAGATTCTCAATGACAACTGAACCTATGACATTTGCCTAAGGGAGAAAAATTCCCTTTCTCCTTTCTCTAGGCTCTGAGTCTCAGAAGGCTGAAATCCATGGGCACAAATTCATCTGTAAGAAGGTAAAACACAGACACGTGTTTATGGTTTCGAATTAATAAATTCATGCACTACACTGAATAAAATTTAGCATTTTCTCCATTGTTTCTAAAGCTGTTGTCTTATATCAAAAACCATCAACCTGATTCTCAAATTTAGTCATTAAGTTATTTAAAAGCACTTAAGAGAATCCCTGACCACGTAACCTTCCTGTATCGGACTCTTGGGGTTGGGATTACATGCTTGCATCAGGATCTTGGGCAAAACTATTAAAATAATTCCTCAAAATATGTAATTCTATCTTCGACGATCTTTCTATATTTCTTAATTTAAATTCGATCTTAGGATTAATAGGTATTTTGAATTATTTAGAAAAAGAAAATAATTTTCTGATTAGCTATTTTTGATAAAACTGTTCTCAAAATAACCTTAAACAAATAAATCTTGTTTGATTGAACACAGACCCAGCAGTCCTATGCTCTATATGTATTGGGGGCCTCATATCAGCTGGTGTATGCTGCCTGGGTTGGTGGTCTAGTATCTGAGAGATCTCAGGGGGCCATGTTAATTGAGACTGCTGGTCTCCTACAGGGTCGCCCTCCTCCTCAGCTTCTTTCAGCTTTTCCCAAATTCAACCACAGGGGTCAGGAGCTTCTGATCATTGATTGGGAGCAAATATCTGCATCTGACTCTTTCAGTTGCTTGTTGGGTCTTACAGAGTGCAGTCATGAGGTCCCTTTTTGTGAACACTCCATAGCCTGCCTCAGTAATTGTGTCAGGCCTTGGGACCTCCCCTTGAGCTGAATCCCACATTGGGCCTGTCACTAGACCTTCTTTTCCTCAGGCTTCTCTCCATTTCCATCCTTGCATTTCTTTCAGACAGGAACAATTATGGGTCAGAATTTTGACTGTGAGATGGCAACCCCTTCCCTCATTTGATGCCCTGTTTTCCTGCTGGAGGTGGGCTCTAGAAGTTCCTTCTTCCTACTGTTGGGCATTTCATCTAAGGTCTCTCCCTTTGAGTCCTGAGAGTCTCTCACCCCCCCAGGTCTCTTGGTTTATTCTGGAGGGTCCCCCTCCCAACCTCCTACCTCTTGAGGTTGCCTGTCTTCATTCTTTCTGCTGGCCCTCAGGGCTTCAGTCCTTTTCCCTCACCCAATACCAGATCAGGTTCCCCTCTTCCCCCCAACCCCTCCCAGTCCACTTTCCCTTCCAGGTCCCGCCCTAACTCCCCACTTATGATTGCTTTCTTCTCCCTCCCAAGCGGAACTGAGGCATCCTCATCTGGGCCCTTCAGCTTGTTGACCTTTTTGAGTTCTGTGGACTGTATCTTGGGGATTCTGCACTTTTTTTTTTTTTTTTGGCTAATATCACTTATTAATGAGTACATACCATGAATGTCATTTTGGGTCTGAGTTACCTCACTCAGGATGATATTTTCTAGTTCCATCCATTTGCCTGCAAAACTCAAGATGTCTTCATTTTTAATAGCTGAGTAGTATTCCATTGTGTAAATGAACCACATCTTCTGTATCCATTCTTCTATAGTGGGACATCTGGGTTGTTTCCAGCTTCTAGCTATCACAAACAGGGCCACTATGAACATAATGGAACACATACCCTGTGGCATAGTGGGGCATCTTTTGGGTATATTCCCAAGAATGGTATTACTGGGTCTTCATGTAGATCTAATCAGAGATGATGCCCTAACCTTCAAGAGACTGGAGGCCCAACAGTGTTTAGAGGTCAGGTGGAGTGGGGTTTGGGGGTTGGGGACATCCTCGTGGAGACAAGGTGGTGGGGAGGAGGTATGGGATGTGGAACAGTTGGAGGGTGGATGGGGGAGGGGAATAAAATCTGGAATATAAAATAATAATAATAATAATAATAATAATAATAATAAATTAAAAAACCTCTTTTGAAATATTGACTATAGATCATACAATTTAAAAAAGAAAAGAAAAACCCAGAGCTTGGCATATGTTTAGAAACACTAATTGTAGACTGGGGTTTCTCAGTGTTCCCTGAGAAGCAACAGAACACTGTTTCCTTTGAGAGACAGAAATAATGATGCTAACAGCCCACAGTCACAGTAAGAAACTGGAATCAGAAAAAAGTGAGAAGGAATTCCAGGGTGAATGCCAAAATACTAAGATAAAATGCAAGGAATGATTGATCGAGGCTCCTCACCTTCCAAAGATGAGTTTTTCAGTTCTGCATGGAAAGAGTTAGCATGGGAATCCCGCTTGCAGAAAGCTAGATTTTGCCACGTGTAAATGTCGCTGAGAGGAGCAATTACAAAACCTTAATGGCAGTTATTCTTAAATGTTTACTCTTAAATCTCATTCCTAAGCAACTAAAACTGGGGACACCGCTATCTGTTGCTAAAACGAAGGGGGTTCCAGTAAACTGCTGTAAAATCCCAGACCATTAACACTCATGGAGATGATGCTCCTGGGAATTCAGATACAGCCTTGACCTTCTTAGTAGCAACAGTTAGACGTCTTTAGCAGGCTTCGTGGAGACAACTGAAGGTTGTTTCCATGTCACTGCCATTGAGAATTTCACCTTTAGAGCCACTGATTTATTGAAAATAGCTCCAACACATTATGAGCCTAATACGTTGCATCTCTTGTATCCTATATTGATCTTCTTGACAAATAGTGTGAAGAGGGTTAAAAAAGGATTGTAAGAACACGTTGAAGCTCACTGCAAAGGGTTCTTTTGATGGAATGGGCAGGTCTGGTAGCCAATGGCAAGGGCAAAGGCGAGGAACCTGTAATGATGTTCATTTCTCAGCTGAGCTCTGGTTTCACACGTTTAAGTCATCTGTTATGGGAATAAAGAGTAAAATAAGTTTAACTATACTCATTAATATTATTTATTAAAAACATCTCTAACATATTCAGAATATTCAGAATAATCATAGCTGGATTCAAGCTCATCATGTTGTTGTGGGTCTTGCAATGAGGAAGAGATTGGGGTAAACTTGAAAACCAAGTTAACATGATGATCTGCATTCAGTGGGCAGGCATGGGAGGAAAATAACAGAGGGTTGAAAAGTATCTGGAGGAAAGCTGAATAACAAGAATAAACAGGGTGCTTCTAAATTTGTACAACACAATTCTTGCTGACGGCAATCTAAAGTCACCCAATGCAGAATCCCATCAGATATGTGTGCTGATCATATATTAAGGGTAGGAAACTCAAGACTCTTGCTAAAATTGGGCATATAAAGAAGACTCAGAAGTCACAGTTTTGTTGAGAAGAGCACGTAGATTAGACTCTGATCAAAGAGACAACCTGTCAACATCCCCCAAAGATCTATATTAATATATTTACCAGATTCACAAAGCAGAAATCATTCATCTTATAGACAATCTGTAAGATTTTTATATCATATTTATATATCATTATTTTATATCATAAAACAGTATATTCCAGTGCCTCAAATTAGGGCACACATTCTAGATTTTTCTTGGGGTAGAGGGTAGGACATGTCTTTGTCTTCCACCTAAATGAGCAATGAACAAGATGGTTTGAGTCCTAGATCAAGCAGGAAAATCTAGGTAAGTCATTTCTTTTATCTACAACTGCCTTTCCCAGAGTTTGTTATGCTCCTTATAGGCACGAAGTCTGCTACAAACTATCCTTGTGGCCACCTTTCCCATGTCTTTTGCGGGAGTTGTTTAAAGGCTGCATCATTTGCCTGCTGACTGATCAGTGGCTACATAATCCTCATTATATGATGAATAACATCCAGGCTCAAGCTTATATATTAGCTAGTTATAAAAGCAAGTCATTAAAACAGGGTCGGTTTAACCTAACAATGTGTTAGTCCAACTCATAAACAAGGGTGAATTCCCAGGCTCTGGCACCAGCTTATCTGCATTTGTCTTCAGTCCTTTCATACAAGGAAAGAAAGTGACATAAAAGTCTGGCACACACTTTTACATACACTTGCACATACTTTCCAGTGCATGGGAGGAATCTCGTACAAGGCTGCACTTAAAATTAGTCACTTTTATTACTAAGAGGAATAACAGAAAAAGAAATCATCTACATTAAGTCCAAATCCAGCAAACAAAAGTCAGAATGGAATGTTGCAATCTTTGCAAGTTTTTATTCCCTAAATGCTGGCTTTGGGTTCTGCCCAAATCCTTATCCCTCAGTTTAGTGACCTATAATTTAATGTAATTTGAAAATCTCATTACTATTAACAATCTTTGATACTAAAGTATCAATAACAAATGATACCTTTGTTGTGGGGATAGGTAGGTAATTGAGTTGTTTTTCTTACTATATTTTCAATTTATGATAAAATATAATTTTGATTTGTAATTAGCACTCCGAGGTTTCTGTTTTCTATGCTTCACTGATTTTTAGACTGTAAGCCACAGGTATAAATACCTTCTTGGTTTCTTCTCTCCTGACCCTCAGAAGCGCTTCTTTTAGCTTAGGCCCAATATAGTCCCTGTACGTGGGGGTATCAGAAAACAAAAAAATATAAAACATACACACAGGCACACATGCTCATACATATGCACACACATACACACAAAGTCAGAATGACTAGTTAAAGTTGAAATTTAGAAAAAGGTATGCCCCAAATACAACATGCTATATACCTTCACTAAACATAGTATTCGTTACATATCGGAAATGTAAAGCTAATTGCAGATCTTATGCCTTAATATGCTTCAGCTAGTAAGTTATCTTCTAGAATGCATCGGGAAGCTGATATATATATGCACACACATATATACATATACATACACACACACACACACACATATATATATATGTATTTCTTCTTATCTTCTTAGCATGCTTCTATGAAATAACTGTTCCAGCTTGAGGCCCGTGACATGAGAAAGACCTCACCCCTGACACTGCTTAGAGGACCAGAAACCAGAGCAGGGTTTGAACTGCAGAAAGCATTCAGTACCTGGAGTGAGCCCCAGCCCTTGTGCTGACCTCCATTACAGCGTTTGCCACGTGAAGTGATGGTAATGAGCACATGACTCGGTGGAATAATCAATACATTAAACTAAAAACAAATGCACTCGGTGCAAACATTGACTCTGCAGGGGCTGAGAAAGAGAGGTGAACCATGCCGAGATCTGCCTTTCAAGGCCTGATATCTGTCTTGTGCATCTTACATAAAACTAGCCACTTAGAGGTTTAGGACTCAGATTTGATCCTTTCCTAGGTCTTCATCGCCAAGCAGACGGTGGCCATAAACCTTTTCTGACAAGATAGCTCATCAAATAAGGTCATATCAAACCTGAAGACGTGAGTTCAAAGGTTTCTGCTGGAAAGAAGAGAAAACCAATTTCCATGCCCCATGGTCCTCTATTGTCTAACCTCTACATTCTCTCTCTCTCTCTCTCTCTCTCTCTCTCTCTCTCTCTCTCTCCCCTTCCCTCCATCCCTCTCTCTAATGTATATCATATATTATATGTTAGATATTAGATATTAATATTATATATTATATCTTTCAGTCCTGCCTGGATAAGGCTCTCAATGTGGTGCCATCCTGGGTACTTACATCTTTCTTTACTCTAACTCCCTCCCTGGTTGGACAAGGCAGGACAATATTCCTCACAGTCCAGCTAATGAAGCAGTGAGTGAAGTTTTCTAGATTAACAGTCATCAACTGGGACCTTGAAAAACCACACAGCCACAGGGGGATTGGTAAACAACAGCTACTTGAAGACAGAGCAGAAGATTATTCTCTCCCTTTAATTCTTTAATTAAAATTAAATTTTAATTTTTGCAAGAGAATTTCAGAAGCAAGGCCAGAGTAAGTACTGCACTCTAAAATTATCCCTGATGATGCTTCCCATGGCTGCCCGTACAGTATCTGTTGGCATCTGACTCTTCTCTCCTACAGGTGTCTTTGCCTTTCTAACATTGTAAAATCAGGAGTTATTGACCTTGCCAGTGATCTTAGCCAATTGCCTTAAACTCCCTGAGCTTCCCTTCAATTATCTGTGCCAGGAAGCTACTAGTACCTAATAAGTATTGTTAGTAGGGGCTGGAAACACTGAATAGGTAGAGTGGTGAATAATGTCTCTGGCTGTCAGGAGTCAGTGATAAAAACCAGTAACCAATTTTGCTTCTGTTACTTGGAGACTTAACACAAGAGTCTACATATAATTGATGTTCATTATACATGGATTAAGTTCAGGACCTGATTTAGAGCTCTTGTAAAAGCGTGGTGACTTTACCCTAGCTTCCAGAACTTTCTCTGACTCCCAGTGGGTGTTTACCTGTTAAAAAAAAACCTAGGCTTTGTTGAGAATCCAATGGAGGTCCACAGTTACTAACTTTGTACTTTTATGATTGGTTAAGATATCCTGGCACAAATACATCATAATTTATATATGCTTTTGTGTGATCTGCATTTCTGGTATTGGCTTTAAGGTGATCTTTTTATTTCTCCTAGGGAAATTGACAACCCAAAGCATTTTCTCCTTTAAAAAATCCATGAAATGACAGCTGGAAAGAAAGGTGGTAAGACAGTGTCACAAAAATGTCTGAGAAGGAACTTGGCCAACCTGGCCAAGGCAAGGTTTGTGGCAGAGGCTTGGTACTGAGTTGAACTGCAGCGCCATCTGGTGGACATGTGATGTGCTGGCCAGGTGCAGCATTTCAATGAGGGTTTCTTAAGTTGATGACAAGTCAAGGTTATCTTTCTCAGCCTCTGTTATGGATGCACAAGATAAGAATCTAAGAAAATAGATGGAAGATGACACATTACAGAGTAGTAATGTATATCCACTAGATGTGAGACTGTACTCAAATGTCTGAGTTTTCATGAGGCTCAGGAACTTCCCTTTTGCATTCCTTGTTGTTACATGCATGTATGTGTGTGTCTGTATATGTGTGTATCCTGCATTTAATCCATGTATAATTAACATATGTTATATGTAGACTTATGTGTTAAGTCCCAAAGGAACACCAGCAATATTGGTAATACACACTCATGTTCCTAAATGCCCCCTTCTCAGTGAGTCACGAGGATGCATGTTTTCAGGACTGACCATTGGATTTTGGACCAATTGACCAATTGATGTGCCCTTCCCCAGGGAAGACGACCCTATGCTCAGAATTCTTCACAAGTTTGAGTGAGAGCAAGAAGGGAATCAAGAGGATTTGGAGGAAGGGGATGGAAGAAAGGCACAAGTCGTAGACATGTATATCTCCAAAAACAGAAGCAATACAGCATTGAACCCTGCCATTGGTGCATTAATTGAACGACTGTGTGAAGGACATACGACAATACATTATTAAAGAAAAAACAAATATGTTAAGTTTAGATGTGGACGCAGATAGAATGTCACCCAGGCTACATGTGAAATGTACTCTAATTTTGTCATAGCCTCATCTCGGAGTCTGTACCAGGCCTCTGCATATACTATGCAGGACAGAAAAGGTAAGACACCAAAGGTTTCTCCTTAGAGAAATATCAGTCCCATAATGAAGAAATATCTCTATTCTTGAAAGAAACACAATGTTATAAAAGCCAAGCAGGGCACAAACTCTGTTCTATCACACAACAAGAAGACGTCCATACAATCTTGGCAGTGAAACATAAAACATAACTTTATTTGAATTGGATTTTACAAAAATGTTACCCCCAGACCAGGGCAAGTGAGGAAAACATGAGGGAATATTAATACTGAGGAAAAATAATTATGAAGAATAATATTATCCTGTAGTTAAGAAAATATCGCTATCCCTAAAAATCCATGGGTTGTGCCAGGCACAGTAAAGATTTATGCTTTTCCAGGACATATAGTTTTCTGCTTATCTACAAGAACAGGAAAATCTCTTGGTAAGCAAACAACAGGCAACCATAAACTTTTTATAAAGCAGCTCCTTTCCATGTTTAGAGGAATGGGGGATTTCCAAAATGCACTGAGAAGCTGCTTACATCTGACTACTACCTTCTCCTCCTCTTCCTCCTCCTCTTCCTCCTCTTCCTCCTCCTCCTCTTTCTTCTCCTCCTCTTTTATCTCCTCCTCCTCTTCTTCCTCCTCCTCTTCTTCTTCCTCCTCCCCCTCCTCTTCCTATTATTATTATTGTGATTATTTAATAGTTTTTGCAGTCCACTCTTTATCCCCCTCCTGGTCCACACTCTGACTGTTGCTCATCCCATTCCTCCTTCCTGTCTCCAAAAGAATGCCCCAATCCCTGACCCCCACTCCACCAGACCTCCCCACTCCCTGAGGACTCAAGTCTCTCTAGGGTTAGGTGCCTCTTGGGAAGTTCATCTAAGATCCCTCCCTTTGAGTCCTGAGCAATTCTCATCTCTCAGGTCTCTGGTACATCCTAAAAGGTTCCCCAATCGCCTACCTCTCAAGGTTGCCTGTTTCCATTCTTTCTGCTGGCCCGCAGGGCTACTCTCCTGCCCCCTCCTCAATACCTGATCATGTTCTCCCTTTCCCTTCCCCTTTCCCTCTCCTACACAGGTCCCTCCCCCCCACCACCACCCATGATTGCTTCTTCTCTCTCCCAAGTGGGATCGAGGCATCCCTACTTAGGCTCTTTGGCTTATTAATCTTCTTGAGTTCTGTGGATTATATCCTGGGTATTCTATACTTTTTTGGCTAATATGCAATTATTAGTGAGTACTTACCATGCATGTCCTTTTTGGTCTGACTTACCCCACTCTAGGTGATATTTTCTAGTTCCATCCATTTGCCTGCAAAACTCAGGTGACAGCAGATGCTGGCGAGGATGTAGAGAAAGAGGAACACTCCTCCGTTGCTGGTGGGATTGCAGACTGGTACAACCTCTCTGGAAATCAATCTGGGGGTTCCTCAGAAAATAGATCTACCTGAAGACCCAGCTATACCACTCTTGGGCATATACCCAAAAGATGCCCCACCATACCACAGAGGCACATGTTCCACTATGCTCATAGCAGCCTTATCTGTGGTAGCCAGAAGCTGGAAACCACCCAGATGTCCCACAATGGAAAATGGATACAGAAAATGTGGTTCATTTACACAATGGAGTACTACTCAGCTGTGAATAATGAGGATATCATGAGTTTTGCAGGCAAATGGATGGAACTAGAAAATATTATCCTGAGCTGGTTACATTTGAGCCTCCTCTTACACTTGCCTACTGCTCAACATCCTGGTAACCTCTAAAGCATGTGTCCTGATTTAATGCCTGCTGAGGTTGCTCCTTCTGCCTCTGAGTACCTTCCTCTCAGCCTCACTTTTTTTGTGGCATTGATCATTCCAAGTGATTCCTTCAATCCCATCCTCAATATCTCCTGACTTCCTAGTCTGATACACAAACCTTCTCCATATGCTCCCTTGGCACCTCCTGCTTCGGTATTAAAGCAGAATGACTGATTCATTCATTCCAGGCTGAGCCTATTCTACATATTATGCAGTGCAATGAAGACTTCTTGCCACCAAGAAGCTATTCCTTCACCATTTCACATCTGGACTAGTCTTGTGATCTACTAGAAGCAGCCGAATGCTGAAGAACGTCAGTTTGCTTGTTATAAGCTAGATTATAGATTTTACAACCTAAAACCAAGGATTTACCCAGTCCCAGCAAGAGGGGCTCGTTGATATCTCATTTTCTTTCCAGAAGCCCTGGCACCTGCCACGTGACATCTCTTAATACAATATATTAATATATCCATATATACATACATATATTGATATCTATATACATGTTGTATTAATATATATTAATATATGTATATGCATACAGATATAGAAGGAGAGAGAAACAGAGAGTCAGAGAGACAAAGACAATACAGACCTTTAAATGCTGAAAAGCTCCAATATCAAAGAATAATATATTCTATCCGGATATCAAGTGGGAAAAAATGGCTTTGGGAAAAGTCTTTAGACAATGGTTGACATTAATCTTTACAGAGAGGTTAAAAAACACATCTCCTGATCAATTAGTTATTGACCACAGTGCATGAATGGTCAATAGTGGATGCTCAGTTAGTACACCGTGGATTAATATATGAACAATTATTAAATAATGTCAATGGCATATTATAGGTAATATATACATAATAAATGCATATGTTAAGCAGGACAATAATGCAAAATAAGTAAATGTCAGCATGAGTTGTTTAAGATGCTGTGATGAGCAGTGGAATTAACATAAACGTCACATCAAAGAGGCATGACCTACCTGGATTTAGGTGTAGATGCTCATCTCACTTTGAGACAGTCACCACCCTCAGTACTATCACGTGAGGAAGATAACAGCTCTGGACCTGAGCATCAAAGGCAAGTGAAATACAGTGGGAAACACTTTCAAGCCCTGCCAAGGTCCAGCCTCAGCTTGAAGAGGGTTTCTGAGAGAAGGGGTGTCTGGGAACAGCAAGAAAAAGGACTCAAAGTCAAATCATGGATCCAAGCTGATGACCTGTGTTCTACTTGATGCAGCTTTTCCAGTCTGCTTCTCTCTGTTCTGCTTTCTCTCTGGAGATTTATCTGTCTATATTCTGTTTGCTTGCTATTCTAAGAGATCTCTCTGTCCACATCCTGCTTGCTTGTGTGCGTGTGTGTGTGTGTGTGTATGTGTGTGTGTGTGTGTGTGCGTGTGCATGTGTGTGTACATCTCAGTTCTCCAAGCAGTTCTCTTTTTTAATCCCCAAAAGTTCTCTGGATCAATCATCTCGTGCAGAACACAGGCCCAATCTTTTATTTTACATATCAATCCAGTCATTTACTCCAGGTTTCTTTTTATTATCTTATAAATCAGAATCCCCGGATGCCATCCCTTTGATTCTTAGGAGACAGCAAGCATATATTTTTTTTTCTTAACATTGCAAAAAACTTCAGAGATCTGTCTGTCTTTGCTAAGCACAGAGGATAAACTAGTTGGGGGGAATCGTGCTCTGTAATTACCATTTCTACCACACCTGAGCCTAACCTTGCTCTGTCCGAGGCTGATCCTGAACTCAGGAATCTATCTGCCCTCGTAAGCATAAACAAAATATCATAGCTGGGTGGGATCTCCTGTGATCACCACTCCCTAACTCTCTTTATCTTCTTCCTTATTAATTTTCTAGCAAGTCGGCTCACCGTGCAGCTGATTTTGTTCCTTTGGATTCCTGAAGCCCATCCTGTAATATATAGTGCACCCTTACTTTTTGCATAGTTGAGAAATTATATATTTTCGAACTTGTGTGTTCGAAAGAGCTCTTTCCCATAGCCTTAAGTGCTGTCCTGAAGGTCCCAGTGTTTACCATTTTGCTGAGACATTAGCCACAACCTCAACTCCTGGAGTCCTGCTGTTTCAAATTATCATGGAATCATTTACATTAACAGGGAGGACATTCCTCACAAGGAAAGAGTCCTCCACTGCTAGTGGGTCCAGAAAATATGTGTATTATTATACAAACCATCCCTATGTTCACAGCAGCCTTTGACACTCGTGGTGGTTCACATTGTAGCCCTGTCCCAGGGGCAAGAACCATGTCACTCTGTCCCCACCAAGGCCATGCCAGGCTCAGCAAAGCCCAGTGCCTAGTGTGTCTAATGTGTAGCAAGCTCTTAATTAATGGTGACCACCAGCTTGACTGAACTTTTGTATACTGTATGGTAAATAATCAGAATATGGAGATTCATTTAGGTCAGTCCTAGATACAAAACAGAAGTAACACATAAGTAAGTTACATTCACCCAACAGCTGTAGAATAAACAAAGGAATGAACACATTTTGAGAATGATTGAAATCTATATCATAAACATGTTTTTCCAGGAGTGTAAGAGTAATTCAAAATCCCACCACTAGGGGACGATAAAGATACACCAAAAAACAAAACAACAAAAAAAAAAAAACCCAAACAAACAAACAAATAAAAAAAACCTACCTTCTTGGATCCTGATTCTGTTAAAAATTCTTGTAAGTAAAATAAAGAACAACTATTTAAATGTAAAAAAAAAAGCAGCCAGTGATTCAAATTTTTAATCTATTAGTTAACTATAATTTCAACCCTCTCTGTCTCCCTCTCTGAGTGTGAACATGTCTCTCTTTCCCTCCTGTCTTTCATTCCCTCTCGACCAAGCCTCTCCCTTTAAACCCAACAGTCATTTTACAAGGTGTGACTGTGCATTAGTAAGGAGACAAAGCTCAGAGAGCTGGCACATGGCTGAGCTGGAAAATTGACCTGTCTGTCAATTGAAAATTGACAGAGCCCTTTAGTTTACAAAACACTGTTCTTAGGGCCACCTGCTATGGTTATGGCTCCATTCCCTTGATTTCTCTCCAAATCCCCAGTGATGTGGCTTGACTCCTTTTCAAGTGACTTTGCTCGTTTATCCGTATCTTCTGCCATCACAACCTCTTCCACCTGGAATGTCAGGTCTTCATTATCAACTGGATCAGATTTAGAAAGTCCATGGTGTGTCTTCCAGGGAGATTCCAGAAGGGTTTAACTGAAGAGGAAAGATCCACTCTGAATGTCCGCAGAACCATCACTGAGAGGGGCCTTCAGTTCATTTACATTTTTTTTTTTAAAAAGAGGACTGAGGCAGGGGAAGAGGAGGAGGAAAACTAGCAAGCCAAGGAAAGTAATGCACACCCACTGAATTTGATATTCCGATAAAAACATCACTCCTCTGCGTTTCAAACAGAATGTATTTTATCTACTCTTTTCCAGATGTAAATTTTGGGAATTACCAGTACAGCCATGACAAAGCATCACACGCCAGAGGGTTTAAACCACAGACATAGATTTTCTCACAGTTCTAGAGACCATGAGTTGAAAATCAAGATGCTGGCAGGGCTGAGTCCTTCTATGCCCCATTCCTTGGTTTATAGATGGTGGCTACTCTTGGCTGTCAACTTGACTGTATCTAGAATGAACTATTATCCAGAAATGGAGGGCACACCTGCCAGAGATTTTCTGCTTGGTTTGAGGTAGGAGAATCCACTTTTTGTCTGGACCTTTGAGGTGGGAAGGTACAGGCTTTTGATCCAGTTAGCCATTGTATAATTGCTGGAATGCAGCCTATAAGTAATTCCGTGTGTGTGTGTGTGTGTGTGTGTGTGTGTGTGTGTGTGTGTGTGTAGACAGATAGATAGATAGATAGATATTCATTCTATAAGTTCAGTGACTCTAGAAATCCCTAATACACCATATATTTTCACAGAGTTTTTGCTGTGTACAGAGCTATACCTAAATCTCCTATTATGAAGACACCTGTCATATCATACTGGGTCAGTGGCCTCTCTATTAAACCAACCAGTGCTTAGTGCTCATCAAAATAAACCAACTGCTGCTGCTCAGTGTTCACCTGAATAAACCAACTGGTCCCATTGCTCACTGGAATAAACTAACCAGTTCTCAGTGCCCATCCTAATAAATCACCAGAGCTCAGTGCTCACCTGAATAAACAGCCAGTGTTCAGTGGCCGCCTTATAAACCCAGTGCTCCGTGCTGTGTGTGGTTAAGTATCTGCATTAGCAAACAGGAAGTTTTACCCAGCAAATTACTCTCATGTCACATTTAACGGCTGTGCCTGTGTTAGCTTATAGAAGCCAGCATCCTACAGTACCATATTCAGTAATTCTTAGTACTGGGCACAGAGCCCTGTGTCCTAATCAGGGCTGCTCTTGAGCTAACTTCAGCCTGCTCTTCAGTGGAGGCATCTATGTAGCAGGGATCTGGGGTGACCTGGAACCCACATTCTCTGCTTTTTCACTGTCTTCGCTGGTACTCAGGACTTCAAAACTCACTCCTGATGTGCCCTTGAGCTTGCAAATGGTGCATGGAGAGGCCCTCTTTCAAATTAATCACACTGAGACCATCTCAAACCCACGGCATGGCAAGAGATGCACATGGTATGTAAAGGAGCCAAGCAATGAACAATATACATCAGGACAT
The DNA here is from genome assembly GCA_019843965.1 of Rhynchomys soricoides. Taxonomy (NCBI): domain Eukaryota; kingdom Metazoa; phylum Chordata; class Mammalia; order Rodentia; family Muridae; genus Rhynchomys; species Rhynchomys soricoides. Next base: position 13,828,541 of record JADRCH010000033.1, on the reverse strand, counting down.
AATACCAGAGTTAGGCATCTCCAGTCAATTACTTTACCCTGTACTCCAAACGAACAGGCAGTCCTGGCTGTCTCTGCGCATTTTTTCTGTGATGTTTTATCTATCACTTCTCAGTTAATTTACAAAAAGGTCTCACAAGGTACTGCCTGGGAGACGCTGTCCGCGTAGACACCAGCTACTGAACATTCTCACATAGAGCTGGGCAAGCCTACACGTGAGCAGCAACATCGCCTCCACCTTCCCTGGAACTACAGGTGGTGCATGTAAGCTTTCGAAGCTTCGTTTTCTCCAGACTAAAACTAACAAACAAACAATAACAAACAGTGAAAGACCTTAAATAAAATAATTATAAACTCACCACCGATGTGTGTGTGTGTGTGTGTGTGTGTGTGTGTGTGTGTGTGTGGTGTTTCCTGCTGCCTTAGAATTTTCAAGGACTCAAAGCTGAGAATCAAAGCTGCCATGTATCGGAGACTCAAGCTAGACGTCCGTCGCGTTCTTCTCGTATCTCTGGGGCCAGAGTTCTTCTAGAGGTCATACGAAGACAACCAAGGCTTCCCTCCTATCCCTGTCATTATCCCGTCTTTCTCTCTCAGTCTGTATCAACAGGGTTCTGGGAAGAGTAAGGAATGAGACACGACAAATACAATAAGTAATTAATAATCAGAAGTCCTCTCTGATCTTCAGTGTGAACCTGCACCCAGAAAGTTGCTGGGCCCTTTGAATGACATTGTCATCTACAAACTAAAGCACATGGTAGAGCATCTTCCTCCAAGATGAGCTGTCAGGGAAACATTCCCATAGAAGGTAGTTTATCCAAAGTACCTAATACAAGAAGTCAGACAGAGCTGGACTATGGGGAATAGTTCTCTCAGTGTTATATTGAAAACTTGGGTTATAAGTAGATGGAGAATTTCATATGAATCTCTCAAAATTCTAGACCTCAACTCTTTCTTACAAGGAGGATGATAGACAAACGCTATCAACCCTGTGGCTGTGTTAGATTAAAATGGGTTTCAATGAAGAGCATTTGTTTATGGAAATGTTTCTTACCTTCCCTCCTTCTCTAAGACTTTAAAACTTCCTGTTTCCCAAGTTCAGAAAGAGTCATGGTTACATGAAATGGCCAAAGTGCCATTCTGAGTCAAAATCTCCCAGATAAATTTAGATATTCAATATACATAGATTTGTCATCTTAGGGGAACATGAATGGCTTACATGATGTGCTAACCTCTATTGAAACACTACAACAGATCACTGTTTTTATGCAAGACTAAAATTGAATATCAATTAGAACATCATCCAAATACCTTAAGATGGAGAGCATTTCAGAGAGCCATGAGACTTAAATCTTGCAAAGAAGGAGATAAGCAAATGAGAATGTGTTTTTATTACATCAAATTGCATGCTGTGTCATTCCTATGGCGTTTTGTTGATTGATAGACAAAAAATTCTCTTAAATATAAAGCTGTACCTAAATGTGAATGAGACCCCATTGCCCAACATTGTTCACATTAACTTTTGAGAGCAAATGGCATGCAGCACACATTAGTGCTTATGTGCATTTACTGCATTTATTTTAAGCATTTGCCATCAAGGATCTGTGTAAATAAGTTTCACATTAGTAAGAAAGTTGGAAAGACCATAGTGGGAAAGTTGGGAGCAGTCAGGGATGAATAATTGCTTTAACTCGATGGGTCACAGTGAGCTCAAACAACAGTAATGGAAGGCACTTCAGGTCTTAAAGGACTGGCTGAAAGTAGAGTGGCCCTGCCTACAGGTTTGCCCTGGAGAGCCTCTGCTCTCATCTGCATGCTCAGTCATGCAGAGACACATAAGCAGAAGAGCAACTAAAGACAGTGTAAATTGGCTAGGCCTGAATAAAAGTCTGCTGTTGGAATGTCCTGCTGTTTGGATATCTGATTAGTTCTATCAGACATCAGTGAGGATTATTGTCTACTCATAATAATGAATATATATACATATTCTCCTTATATCTGAGCACAAATTAAATTTACATAAAACCATAAACAAATTATGCATGCCATTTACAGATGTAAGCTATGTATATTCCTTAAGAATGTAACATATCTGGGGTATGGAAACATATCTGGGTTATGAATGATCTATGATTTTTTTTTGTCTTCTACATTTTTATTTAACGTTATTTCATAGCACGGAGAACTTTGTCATCTAAAGGTTAAAACCTTAAATCAACTCAGCTTGCTAACCTCTTTCTCCTCCCCATCCTCTTCCTCTTCCTCTTCTTTTTTTTTTTTTTTTTTTTTTTTTTTGTTTTTCTTTTTGTTTTAGTTTAATTTAGTCTAGGACCTCATCCCACTGAAGGTGCTGCCCTTATTCAAAGTAGATTAAACCTTTCTGGAATCACTATCAGAGACACTTCTGGAACTGTTTCCCTGCCAGTTCAGTTGGCAATGAAGACCAGCCATGGTAGCTTCAAGAGGGAAAGTTCCTGAGAGAAAGATCTTGGCTTCTTATTCAAAGGACTGAAATAAGGGGCCACAAAGATTTGCAGAAGTAGAAAAGTAGTGCTTTTCTTTCTTCCTTCCTTCCTTTCTTTCTTTCTTTCTTTCTTTCTTTCTTCCTTTCTTTGTTTCTCATGAGTAAGAATGATGTTGAAAGTCTGATAAAATTAACAGGAAAGAAAAGATTCTTGTCTTTGAAAGTCAGCTTTTTAAAATGTTGCTAAAAGTAGATAAATGACTACAAAGCATGGGAAAAACAACTTTGAAACAAAATCTTGGTTATGACAGAACTAAGTTGTATAGACCTTTTCTCATACATTTTAAACAAATCTGACATAAATTTACATCAAACTAAAAATAAGTCATGGATGTCATTTATAGATGCAAGCTTTGTAAGTTCATTAAGAACCTAACATATCTAGTGTATGAAAGATTTATTTTTTCTTGTACATTTTTATTTAATATTATTTCATAGCACTGAGAGCTTTGTCATATAAAGAACTATGTGTGTTGTTTACACATGTATTTGAAACCAAAGAGCAAAGTTTTAATGATACTTCCATCATACTGGGCTTATTTATATACAACATTGCATGATACAAATTATAAAAGCATTTCCTCTTAGAGACATAAATACTGAATATAATGCTCCAATGAACACAGAGATTCTAAAGTAGCATTGAATTTTTGTGAACAACGCTGGTTTTATGCTAATAATTTATAATGTACATAAACAGCAAATTATAAATTAAAATGTAAATTAACATAGCATTATTTTACAAACACAGCATCTATTAGCAATGACTTCAAGATTTTATTTTGAGTGATACTTAATCACTCTAAGAAAAATAGCTCCTTCCCACACTGGCAAAGTATATTTCAAGTGGAAGAATCCCTGAAGTAAAAGTGAGTCCATGTGAGCTAGCCTTTCATTCCTTTTTCATTTAAAATATTCATATTAAGTTTGTCTACCAGAAGACAAGCAAGCAAGCAAGCATACACACAAACAAACCAGTTTAAGAATTACCTGAGCACTTTAAAATGCTATTTAAATACTTCAGTTGCCATTTAAAGTCGACGTATTAGCTATCTTCATTTGGTAAAAGTTATTATAGCTCCTTCTTTATTAGAGGGAGATGTCAACGTTTATCCAGATCCTGAATGTGACATTTGCCAAGTTGGTATCTCTTCTGTTCTCCCACAAGCAACTGAAATCTGGTATACAAATCTTTGACAAACGAAATATCCATCAGTTCTTACCACAATCTTCAAAATCATATTTCTTAGTTGTACACATGAGAGTGCTCCTGGAAATTAAGCCATAGCAATAACCTAAAAAGACAATATTAATATACATTATTTAAAGGTATTTGGATTAACACAAACCAATTTTATTATCACTAATTTCCTGTTACCTCCTTAAAAATCAATAAAATTAAATATTTTCTAGAATCTGGACATAAATTTCTTATGCCCTAATCCTTAAGATTGAGATTGAACTGATTGCAAATTAAGAGAGAGCTGATTGCAAATGTTGGCATTTAGTCTAGGCTCCCCTACAGTTACCTGGCAACAGCCAGGTGCGGCTGACTCACTATAAAAGGGGCCGCTTGCCCCTCCTCTCTCTTGCCTTCTTGCTCTTGCTCTAGCCTCTTCTCCTGCTCCATCCGTGTGGCTGGTCCCTCAGGAGAAAGGGATGACTTAGTATGGGCCCACTGAGTCACCCCTTACCCCACACCTTACCACACCATCCGCCAAACATATTCCTTCTCTCACTTATATTTTTATAAAACACAACAAATTCATGTATTAGAGAGAGAGAGAGCAAGAGAGAGAGAGAGAGAAAAAGAGACTGCCTCTAAAATACTTAATGAGAATAGAATTTATATTAAATAGGATCCATTTGGTCAATGTTCTGTTAAGTTACAATGTATAGGCCACATAAATCATGGCTGGTATCTCAGACAGCAAGGCATGTACATTCAAGGCGATGGGGAAGAAGGGATAGAAAGACTCAGGAAATGACAAAATCAATTAAATATCGTGTTTGAGATTACCCAAGCTCTAGGTCGCAAGGAACGTTTGATTTCCCCTCAATTGTGTTGTCACGTAAAGGCATCTCCTAGGGTCCTATCATAATCTATAGGGCATAATAAAGTAGGATGATTGAGTCTTACAAAGAAATGGTCTACTCAGAGTTCTGTACAAGGAACCTGGGAAATAACAGCCTGGGGTGGGGTTGGGGACAGGCTAGTCCTGATACCAGGCACGGGTGAGTGAGGGTGAGGGGCGAGGGGCCACTTCCTCCTACAGTTACCAAAACAAGCTGAAAAGCAGAGGTTGGTGGAGAGGAGTTTTATTCAACTACTTATTGCCGAAGAAACTGGGCTAGAGATCGACGGTCTCACGGAAAAGAGTTGGCTGTTTGCCATTTTCAAAGAGGGAATAGTCAGAGGGAATAGTCTCACAGCGGTTTTAAGGGGCATTAGGGGGTCTTTCACCGCCTGCCTCTCTTGGAAAAGCCCACTGGCCTAACTTAGGGTTAGGCCTGTTGACACACTACGTTTCCCTGGGAATTGGAGTACTTTGTGACAGAGAAAGGATGCTGGAGGAGGCGGGACTTGTAGGGTTTGTTTATTTGTGACTAAAAGCCCAGCAAAGGGTGTGCTGGCTGTTCCTTCCTAGTGACTCATGCCTCTGCTTTTATAAATTCACTTTTATTTTCTCTCGGTAAGTTTTAGTCTGGTCTGTTACAGCTACATTGAGGCACTTTTTTTAGCATGTTCAGTCACGAGGCGGGCCAGAAAAGGAGTCCTTACAAGATCCAAGCTGAGTCTTTGTGCTCAATGAGAATGACAGGCCGTGGCCAGAGGGTAGAGCCAAAGTGCCTGAAATATGACTGACTTAAAGCCAACATTAAAAGTTGTCCTGTTCACAGCATATTTTGGACCTATGCCTCTATCTCTGTGGTATCTCCATAGTTTAAATAATCCAAATTTGAGGGGTGGAACAGAACAGATTTAGCATATAGGTTTCCCATTGATTTACAAAAACTAACCATAACCAACTCTCCAAAGTCCTAGGTTTTTGGTTTTGTCTTGCTTTGCTTTGTTTGTTTATTCCCCTTGGGCGGAACATCTTGTGAGATTATTACTTTGTAAACTCAGTCAAATACATGGACAGGAACCTGCAGTGTCGTGTCATAGTGGAGGGAGGGGTGTCTTTGTTTCTCTTCACAGGGACAGTCAAAACTCACAGGTGGCCATAACTGCAGACAACAAGGACAGTGGCAGCTGCTCCTGAATAACATGGGGTTTTTATAACAGGAAGTTGGACAAGTCAGCAAAAGGAGAGTCAGGGAGAAAGCTGAATTGAGAGTGTGAAGGGTCCAGAGACCCCTTTAAATCCATAGGTAGGGAAGCAGCAGCAAAGATAACCCAGAATCTTGCTGTGAGCCCTAATCAGTTTTCATAGGAGGCTGGAATCTTGGTTAACTAACACAGGCTGTCCTGACAAAACACCACACACTGAGATGACAGAAATTTCTTTTCTAACAGCTCTGAAAGCCCAAAATCAAGACCAAGAATTGGCATCTCTGAAGGCTTCTTGAGTTCTGAAGTAGCTTAAGTTTAATTCAGTACCTGCTTAATGTGAGACAACCATCTCCCTCTCATTTTCTCACCAATTTCTAGCAATCCTTTATTAAGAGGTAACTTCACTGGCTGAGAGAGAAGTAACTCAGCAAAGTGTTTGTCTTGCAAACACTGGAACCTGTCTTTCATAGCCAGAGCCCACATCTAAAAGCCAGGTGTGGAAGCAGGCATAGCCAGCCAGAAAACCTAGCTTAATTAGTGAATTCCGGACCAATGAATGAGCTTTTCTTAAGAAACAAGTTCCACTGTGCCTGAGGAAAAGCAATCAGGGTTGCCCATTGGCCTTCAAATGCATGGATACACACACACACACACACACACACACACACACACACGTACATGCGTATCCTCACTTACAGCGTGTGCACACACACATGAAAAGTTCTCTGACCATATGGGACTCATAGTATCTTTGTACACTTTCTCCAGTACCAGCCAATATCAGTGTCTCTACAGCCTGTGTGTGTGTGTGTGTGTGTGTGTGTGTGTGTGCAAGCGCCAGGGTCAAGGAGTCACATTGGATTTGTCAATTACCCAATGACATGGATATTTGGAGGACTGCCATTTCAAAATGACTTTTATCCATAAGCATCCAACTTGCTTCTAGTAAATTAATAATACATAAATTATAGTAAAATAAATTCTAACCCCATCTTACCAACAGTAAGTTGCAAACTCTTCACAAGTAATGGCTGTCTTTAGTGTTGCTTTGTGCCCAGCATTTGCAATGTCAGGAACACAACAGCAACTTGACCAATCATTCCATAAAACATAAATGAACAGAGGTGGGAATGACTTACATCCAGAGAATACTTTTTGGAAGAATATGCTTTCAAAGATTCCATTGAACCAAGACTAATTTAAAACACATAAACAAGAGAGTGAGCATCCATTTTGAAAGGGCTAAGTGTCTGAAGCCATAATGTTGTTTATACTGATTTGATATATACACAGAGCCATTTTATAGGAACTCTGGCCAAGGTTGTTGTACCTCTGGGAACAGCTGTAAAATGTACAGCTGGAAAAAAAAGGAGGAGAAATGTAAGATGGGAATGGGAGGCATTGGACAAGCTGTTCATTATCTAATAAATACAGAAGGGAAGCAGAAAGGCTGGGAGCCTCTAAGACCCCTTAGTCCTGCTCTGTTAAAATGAAAAATCCACAGCAGTTTAGGAGGCAGAAGAAATAAAAGTGAGAGGTGCTTGCTTGAACTATGCTTGGGCAGTGGACACACTGCACACGACCGGCCAGGGTAGCTCTACTCCCTCTGGACTCAGTGATCTTCAAGAGTCCTCCTCTTAAGGCTTTAAAGCACCCTGCAAAACACTAGGCTACCTCCCAAACTCTACCTAGTCCCATAACCTCATGACTGCAGGGAACTTGATGACTGAGCCCAGGTGGGCTGCGTTTTACCGACTCAGATATAATTAGACAAATACAGGGTCCCAGAATTCTTTGGGGTTTTACTAAAGGGACTATTGCCTCCCTAGTTCCCACCTCTTCTTTTTCCAATATTTTTCTTTGATTTTCACTACATTTAAGACAGTGGGGTCATAAGCCTCACTTTATCTAGGAACTCACCAACATTTTATGTTTTTATGAGCAGAGCAACATTACCATTTGAACATTTAGAGATGGATTGTGCAGCTCCACATCCATAAGCTGAAATCTTAAACTCCAAAGTGCTGTTGTGATAAAAATCCTTTGTTGGTATGATTAGTACCTTCCGTAAGGAGGCCCCAAGGACCTCCTTCACTCCAACCATGATGGAAGAACACTGGAGCAGAGCAAATAGTCGTCCATGATCCAGGAAGCACTAAGTCTTCAGGAACTGAAACTACCCTCACCCAGGACGTCCCAACTTTTAGAGCTAGAAAAGTAAACTGTGTATTGTTTACAAGCAACAGGGCTTATCTATTTTTTAAATTGATAGACCCAAATAAGTTAGGACAAGGGTTCTCCTGATGGATTTACTCACACAGTGACATTTGCTCTTCACTATGGAAGCAAACCTGGGCTTTCAAGTTCCTGTCTTGCTTAAACTCCAGTTATCATTGTGTGGAAATCAAATTTAGCCAGGATGTCAACAGCAAGGTGACGGTAATGGGCAACATTACCTTCACACTCCATTGCTAGTCTGCTGCATTCAGCCACTAGGTCAACAAGGACAGTCCTTGCTCATACTTCTGTCAAGATAATGAGCATCAGCAGCACCCTCCATTTCTAAAGTGACCTGTTATAGATAGGCCCACCAACACTCCACTTGTAGCACCAGCTTGCAGGGTTTTAATTGCCTAGCCCTTGTATTAGGATCTAGTTTCATTTTCACAAACCAGGGAGGTTTGCGTACAAAGACCCACACATACTTCTCTTGTGGGAATAGCCATACTTTCTACCTGAGCCAAGTGCCTTGGTCAGACTCTCCTAAAGGTCTGTGTGTCCTGTGATTTTTCTTACTGTACGAATGAGTTAGCTGAGAGTAATCGTAGACCTCAGCCAGATCCAGCTCCTTTCTCCTAGAAGTACCAAGAAAAATTCCTTCTACATGTAAGTAACTTGTCTGAGTAATGATCTGCTCTTGGTATCCAGGTTGGGTGAATAGCATTGGCCTTATGGCGTTATCGAGCGTACTGGAAGATGACCAGTTCGTAACTTATGACTGAAGCACAAGTTATGAACATATTCATGATTCCTGACACTTCCAGGAAGTGGTGTTAAATTATGAAAACTAAGAGGTGAAGGAAGGAGTACTTACAATCTATTAGGATGAAGGTACTTGACCTCTCCTCCAGATCCCTTACTCCTAAATCTGTACAACCAGTCCTAACAGTGTCAGGGCCTAGACTGCAACACGATGACTCATGCATTCCTCGTTGTTACCATGCAGATACCTACACAATGTATTGTCTTCTCTCTGAAAATGCTGTTTATGTGCAGTTTCTAATTGGTCTCTATTTTGATAACAATGATTATATTTATAGCAAAATTTGTCAGAACTCAAGACAGTTATAGTTGAGTTTTATGGACATTTGGTCCCAGAGGTTAATGATGGTGTCTATTTTGAAAGGCTCAGTACTCTTCAATAACTGACAACAAAATACTACACTTTGCAATATTTGTGATAATATCCATGATCAATTTTCATATTTCACCACTTATGTATGTTTATTTAGTATGGAGCATTCCACCAAGTCTCAAAATTCCTTTACTCACACTGGCTCCATTTCTCATATCCGTCAATTCTCAGGCTTTGAAGCTGTGAGGTTTTAGACGCATCAGCACAGACATCTTTTTTTAAGTGTTACTGCTGAAGAACCAATACTCACTTAGTTGTTGTACAGAGTGTGGCCACAGTCCAACGAGCCCTGTAAAATATTCAATAAGTATTTGTGATTGTAATCAGGTTAAGGCATAGCATCTACATTCAAGGATGCCAAGAAGGAAGGAAGCTTGGGTCTTCTATGACCATCAGTACCCATATCTAAGTAGAACACACACTGGTTTAGAAAACCCTTTCACGCCAAACACAAGTCATACTAAGGCGAACTCTAGTTGTACTTGTAAGGACCCTACAGAAGACTGGATGTTCCCACTGTGCATTCTACTCCATCACACAAAAGATTGTTAAGAGAGTTTCCATACCCTTCTTTAAATAATTCTGTGTTTAAAATGGATGCTTCCAAGCACTCCAAGGTAGTTCTGTCAGTAGCAACCAATAAATCATCACCACTCAGAAATGACAGAGGCTTTTCAAAATGCAGGAAAGAAGGAGCTGCTATTGGAAAGGTCAGCTGCCACGCAGAGGCCGTGGGCATTCCTAGGCTAAAGTCTAGTAGCAAGACAACCTTCTGATGTTGGGTTCTGACCATGTATTTGGGCTTACTACTTAAGGGCTCTCTGGTTTTGTGCATAAAAAAAAAAAAATCAAAACTGTATTACCGATATCCATCCCTTCCTGTTTTTGAATGATTACGCACCTAACTCTATAATAATTAGGTCATGATTAAGGATTTAAGATGCAAGTAGGAAAGGGTGCTTCTCAAGTTTTCATAAATTTGAACAGCTTACTAAAATCGTACACTTAACAAACATGTTTACATTTTTTTCCCAAATGTTATTCCTTAGTTTTTTACTGATGCAATGAATTCATATTCATCAGATATTGTCCTCTTGATGTAAAAGCAATAACTATAACTTACAGTGTTTTATTAAAACTAAAAGAATCATTTTATTCTTTTAGGAGCCAATAAAACTGCTCAATGGTAAAGGCTGTTACTGCCAAGCCTGATGACCTGAGTTTGATCCAGCATGGTGGAAAGAGAAAACTGAATCCACAAGCAGTTCTCTGATCTTCACATGCACACATACATACATACACATGCATACATATACATATACACATACATACATACACATACATACATACATATACACACATACATACATATACACACATACATATATACATATATACATGCATACATGCACACACACACATATACATAGATACATACATACACACACATACATACATATACACATACACACACACACACACACACACACATACATACATGCATACATCATCTACAACCAAGTAACATAATGAATTTTCTTCTTTTATTCTGAGGCCATTATGACATTTTTCCAGTTTTTACTGAACTTTATCCTGACAATACAGTGTAAATTCAATTGTTTTCCTATTTAAGAAATGTATTTTAGAGTTTCTATGCAATATACAATATCATTTGATCTGTTTATAAAATCCAGAAATAAAGATTGAAGCAGCATAAATGTCAGCTATATTCTCTATTTTTACTTTTAATTTTTCATATTTCCCTTGTTTCCAAATCAGCCATGTTTTCTGTTTTTCTTTATTTTTTTTTTTAATTGTAAACCTTGTAATGGCTTCTTCCTGACCTTGAATGGTTAGTCACAATAAAAAGTACATTTCTTAAAATTGTTTGCCTCACTCTGGATGAAAATTCCATTTAGATAGTTTGTGTTGAAATTCTTGTTGGTTCCGGTTTTGTTGCAGCCTACACGCTAAAATGTAGACTAGCGGTCATCCTTGCATCCTCCTACTTACATTTTCTTCCAACCTTTCCTTAATTTAATGTCTAATATCCTTATTCCATTCAAGACTCTGATATCCTATGAGATGATATCCTTTGTCCATTGCTAACATTGCATTGGTTCAAAATCTTCATGTGTTTTCAACTTTTCATATTAATCTAACAGTGAGCGATTCACAGGATCAAAACAGGTCAAAGAGTAAGTGATAAGCAGTTATACAGTCAGACACTGTTCAGTCGAGAACTTGATTTACAGATTGTTTCTCAGCACAATGGGCCCAATCATTCACACAGATAATTCTTCTGGAGGGCCACGAATTAATCAAAGTGAAAATGTGATAGTCAAGGAAACAGTGTATTTGTCCTATGGAATGTTCAGAAGTGATCCACGCACATACACACACACACACACACACACACACACACACACACACAGTGTTTAGCAAAAGCTGCTGTGGTTTCAGCTCAGTCTAAAAGGAGAAAGAGAGAAGGCTTCCATGGATTACTCTTAGCTGCAAGTTGGGAAGATGGATGAGGGGTGACGAAGGGAAACTGCAGAAGTGTTCCAGGAAGGGAACATTGAGGAAGGACTTGAAGCAAGACTCCTGGGAAGTGAGAAGCAAGCTGAAGACACCAGCTACCATGACAGACATCCTGTCAGCAGCCCTTTTCTTCTGCTCACCATTCCCATAGAGGTTTGGCCAAGGGCCCTACATGTTTCTTCTCCCATGAGAGTTTCCAAGGACAACAAAATGTACACCAGGAAGGTATGAAACTTACCAAATGTAGGGTGGATGGGGTTTAAATTTAAAAAACAATAATAATAATAATAATAATAACAACAACATACCTATCTTATTCGATTAGCTTTTGCCTTCAAGGAATTTATATATAAACACAGAGACTGAGAGTTGAAAACACAATGAGAAAATTGTTATTATGTTGTATATTTACTTTTAAACCAGACAAACACAAAAACAAAACAAACCAAACCAACCAACCAAACAAACAAAAAACCTAAATCAAGGAACTTCCCAGATGATTAAGCCAAGAGCAAAAACACTCTGGCCAAAGAATAAGGGTCCAGCATCAAAAAAGTGCCATGGATAAATTTCTACCGAAGTTCAAGGTGTTATGCCACTGCCAAGAGATAAAATTCTTGCTGGGGCTTGTGTTTTATCAGATTCTTTGAATGTAGTAAGAATGACTATTAAACTAAATTGTTAGCAGCTGGTTGTCTATCTAAACCTAGCAGAGTTCCTGGGAGCTATTATACAGGTTTTAGAAATCTGTCCTAGTGTGCCTCAAATTGTTGTTGGAAAGGGTGACCTCTTTTCCAGGTGTGCTGTTACAGTTGTTTAGAAATGCAAGGGACATTTCTCAATAGTGAAATCTGCATTACTTAAGGCAAAGTATACACCTTCCCTAAATCTGACTCTTCTCCCCAGCTCTGCTAGAATTTTAGTGTAAAGGTTTCCCTCTCCTTGGCCACTTTTGTTATGGAAGCCTCTCTCTGCTAAGCATGCCTGCATCTTTGAGTAGGTTCTGAGCCATTTCTCCCAGGAGCCTTTTCGGGATTTCTACAATTGCCTGTCACCATGTTCAAATGGCACTTCCATGGTTTGCAACAAAAAGTAACCCGTCTTTTTCTGGAGATTAACAAAGAACAACAAATAAAGTCACATCGCCAAGCTTGGGGAAATAAATACTGGTCAAATCTACAATCTAAAATCTCTTTTGAGAACTAGAGAAGATTCCTACTGTCTTTCTTATTTAGGCCACCCCGTCCCCCTTTCTTTTGCAGGAAACAGTTTCTCTTTCTGCCAGTAAAATTGTGTTGTGTTATACAGTTTGGGATCAACTCAGCTTTCTCTCTCTCTCTCTCTCTCTCTCTCTCTCTCTCTCTCTCTGACCTATTAAATGGCTGGCTGGGGGGGAGGGATCAAACTTCACAGCCTTCACAGTGCTTTCGCTAAATACCTCGCATGGAATACTTATAATTTTAGATGCCACACATAATGTGTATGCATGTTGCAGTAATTCTATACATATTTAAAGAGGAAGAGGGAAAGATGGATGATATCATAACTCTCATCCAGTCACTGATGAAAATTTTGTCAACCCAAGATGAAAATCTACAAAAGTCCCTTGTTAAAAGTACCTTCGCATTCCTATTGAAACTCGTGTGTGTGTGTGTGTGTGTGTGTGTGTGTGTGTGTGTGTATGTGTGTAATGCCTCCACACACACCGTTAATTGCTTTTTGGATCATGCCTGGATACAATATATTTTAGGCTTTCCTTTCCTAAAAGAGTAATTCAGAGCAGGGAGTCGCAGGTCCATTTCTGAGTTAGTTGTTTACAAAAAGCACATACTAATGTAACAGTGTATACGGAATTAAAGAGAAAATGTCAAACACGCCGTGACATCCAAAATACATTCAGCTGTTGCCTTTTACTATGGGGACTTTCATTCTGCAGCGGACTGCCTCCAAGATCCAGTGTTTTTGTGTGTTGGGTTAAAAATAGCCTGCCAAGCCTGACAACTAGATTCTGATTGGTCCGTAAGGGAGGCCGTTCAGCCAATGAGAGTTTCTGGGAACAAAAGCAATTCTTTTGTGTGTGTGAGATGCTCAACCCACGTCAAAACAGCTTCGGGCTGTAGAAATGATTTGGGTAGAGATTTAACAAGGTAATAATGCATTTCAGCCCTCTGAAAGGTTTGAAGCGGAACAAAGCGGGGGGCGGGGGTGAGGGAAGCAGGGAAATCTACAAAAGAAATGGAGCCAGCGCTCAGCTTCTACTGATGAATCATACGGGTGTTCGTGCTACAGCATTATTCCTTTTCCTTCCCCCACTTCCCCGAGACTTTTACTTACTTTCCAGGCATTTTCTCGTCCCGAACAAAAAGCCATCAAAGGCTTTTGACTAATGTGCAAGTTTGGTGTTATGATTTGTTGGCAAGCAGAAAGGGGAAAAAACCACCACCACCAAAACTCCTCCCATTGAATGTCACAAAGAGAAAACAACGACCTATGGTGAATAGTGAAGATCCTGAAGCTTGGGGCTTTAGATTCTGGGTATCAAACACAGCCCACATTCTCAAAGCCAGATCCATGCACCGATAGCTCTCCAGATAAGGAAAACAAAGAGGGACTTGATTGGAGACAGCTCTGGGTGCTGGCCGCCTTGAAAGCATCTGGCCGCCAGGGGTCGCTGTTGCACAGTAGACGAATCTCTTCCGCGTGGGCTTCCCTGGGTAGTTTTAGGAAAGAAACAGTACCTTTAGCTTAGGAACAAAATGGGGGTGGGGAGGCGGGGGGGGGGGGCGGCGCTGTCTCTGTTTGAAATCCTTAAGCACAAGCACGGCTTATGATCAACACTATGGAACAAAGCAACCGAAAACACAATTTACTATACAAGGAATTTAGTGCCAGGGAGGACAAATATTGCTACAGTAACTTGGAATTGTGACTTTAAGACAGGCTCTCCTAAACCACATCCTGATTTTAAACTAAATTACAAGAGCGACGATAAGACGGTGTTACTGATGCCTTATAGTCTCCAACATTTATATGCAAGCAACCTGTGTAATGTACCCAGTCCAGACATGTTTGGCAAAAGAATTCAAATAATACATGATTTACATATTAACCACGGAGAAAACTATCGGTTTAGCACACTGTTTTTCTCTTGAGCATAGATTTCACGATACAGGATACATAAATGAAACTTAATAAACCTTTACTCCTGGTGTGACATCTAAGAAAACCAAGCTTCTGAGTAAAATCAGAACAAAAGTTTATGGTCTAATTGGGTGTGATAAACCAGCAAGATCCAAACATTTTCTGTTTGTGAAAAAGCATAATGTATTTATTTGTGAAGTATTATTCCAAAGCACATATTTGAGTCAGTAATGGATATTTTTTCATTCATATTCACCTAGCAAACATACAAAACTGAAACAGTCGTGTGCCTTTCTCTTTCCTATTATACTCAATTAAAATGCTTTGTACACAGATATAAGGAGCTAAAAGACAAAGAATAAAATCTACTTAGTAATTATATTTCTAAGCAACAACATTCCCAGAAGACTCTGTGTATGCATGCATGCATGTATGTATTCAGAATTCAATAGCTCCAAAATGATGTCTAGTCCCTTAAGGACTCTTGTGACTTTTATGAATTTGCTTAAACATGTTGGCCTAACAGCAGCTAGAGAAAGTGATCATTCCGCATGTTGGAATAATTGTTGCAGAAAGCCCAGGAGATTTAATAGAAATAGCATGAGGTGGTGGCAGTGAATGAGTGTTTGGCCACCATATGTATACTGACTTATTCTATGCATTGGTCATATTCCTTACTTACCCAAGCCCTGGCCTTGTAGCTGCCCAAATGCCAGCCCCATCCCATGGTCAAGCACCAATCCCTAGCACTATTTTCGATACTCTGTTATGCTTGCAGACAGGAGCATGTTGTCCTCTGAGAGGATCCACCCAGCAGCTGATTCAGACAGATACAGACACCCACAGCCAAACAGTACATGGAGCTTGGGGACTTTTATGGAAGAATAGGAGGAAGAACTGCAGGTCCCAAAGGGATAGGAACTCCACAGGAAGACCAAAAGAGTCAACTAACCTTTGGTGTTCTCAGAGTCTGAACTACCAACCAAAGAACATACACAGGCTGGACCTAGGCCTCCCTGAACATATGTAGCAGATGTGCAGCTTGGCCTTCATGTGGGCCCTGAACTACTGGAACAGAAGGATTGGGGGGGCCTATCTCAGAAGCTGTTGCCTGTAGGTAGGATATGTTCTTCTAGCTGGGCTGCCTTGTCTGGCCTCAGTGGGAGGGGAAGCACCTAGCATAGAAGAGACTTGAAGTCCCAGGGTGGGGGTTGTACTCAGAGGGGCCTCCACCTGCTCAGGGGCAGATGGTGGAAGGATTGTGGGAGGGGGTGACTGGGATGGGGGCAGTGAGCTGGATGTAAAGTGAATAAGTAAAAAAATATTTTAAAAAAATGAGAGAGAGATGAGAAAAATGCAAGCAGCAGTCTTGCCCACAGTGCTAGACATCTACAGCTGGAATCAACAGCCTGCAGGAAGCCACCTTCCTCATCCTCCTAGAATCATACAATGCTCTTTAAAAGAAAGCAAACTTACTTTTTCTATAGATGGCTGTCACTACAATGAAGTCATTCATAATCATATCCATTAAATAAATGCATGTTTAAAGATCCCTTCCATTTCCTGCCAGCTTCCTTTCCATTTCTTTCCTTCTTCCCTTCCATTTCCTTCCTCCTTCCCTTCCATTTCCTTCCTTCTTCCCTTCCATTTCCTTCTTCCTTCCCTTCTATTTCCCTCCTGTTTCCCTTCCATTTCCTTCCAGTTTCTTTCTATTTCCTTCCTGCTTCCCTTCAACTTTCTTCCAGCTTCCCTTCCATTTCCTTTCTGCTTCCCCTCCATTTCCTTTCTGCTTCCCTTCCATTTTCTTCCTGCTTCCTTTCCATTTCCTTCCTG
>JADRCH010000033.1:13788468-13811801 GCA_019843965.1 Rhynchomys soricoides | reverse complement strand
CTGCTTCCCTTCCATTTTCTTCCTGCTTCCTTTCCATTTCCTTCCTGCTTCCCCTCCATTTCCTTTCTGCTTCTCTTTCATTTTCTTCCTGCTTCCCCTCCATTTCTGTCCTGCTGCCCTTTCATTTTTTACCTTCTTCATTTCCATTTCCTTTCTGCTTCCCTTTCACATTCACACATGCTTTCCACTGCAGGGAATAGTAGACTGTGTCTGTCATGTTTATCCTTCCAAACAGGAAGATGGAAGAGTAAAAGAATTCCTTAGTCTTCACTGTGCTATTTCTGTAAAATCCCCTGGGCTCTCTATAATTATACCTACATGCTGAATGATCAATTCCTCTAGCTGCTGTTAAGCCAACATGATTAAGCAAAGTTCATAAAACTCACAACAGTACTGAAGGGAATAGGCTTCATTTTCCACTTATTGCATGCTGAAAATTACATATGGACGTGCATTTCTGACTTTGGTTTCCAGACTTCTAGCAACAATTAAGGAAAAAACACAGAAGGACTCACGAAAGTCAATGTATATATTCTTCCCCTAGAGCAGAGGTTCTCAAAGGGTTGGTTGCAACCCATTTGGGGCTTGAATGGCCTTTTATGGGGCTCCCCTAAGACCATCAGAAAACATAGATATTTACATTATAATTCATAACAGTAGCAAAAACACAGTTATAAATAGCGACGGAATTAATTTTACAGTTGGGGTAGGAGGATCACTGCAACTGTATTAAAGGGCCAGAGCATTAGGAAGGTTGAGAACTGCTGCCCTAGAATCTCATTGGCTGTGAATTCCAGAGAAACAAAACCAGAACCCATGTCCCTTGAATGAATGCAGGTGTGCTAGGAAGACTTCAGAGTTCACCAGTGGATTTCATAGAGCCAGAGTGGTGAGTACCGGATACAGGTCCATATGACCATTCCCAGGTTCTTAGTCCTGCAAAGGTTTCCCATTCCACCAGACTACACAAATACATGGGAGCTGCCAGACCTCACAGGGGCTCTTAGACAGTGAGGAAAATCAGATGTGACCATGTCAACTGGGAGATGAAAACCTTTTTCCTGTTTTAGAAAGATTTAAGAATCTCAATCTACAGGGCTATTTTGGGAAAGCTAGAGAAATCCTTGAGAATTGTCTAGAAATGGGTCTTGGTGTTAAAAGCGGGTTTGTTTAAAAAAATAATAATAATGTCTTGCATATCTGAGCTTTACGTGATACAAGCAGAAATACTTAATGTTTTTCCAACCACACTATGCATTATGGTACTTGATCTGCGGCATAACTTATGTTGGAGTTAAAACGAGTATTTACCGCTTAGCATGAACAAAGTAAGTCATTCTCATATTATGCTATTCTTCATAGCAGTCCAGGATTTGTCATTGTTCGAGTTTCATTTCATAAACATTTTAGAGAGTTTGTAAACTTCAAGTTGAGAGATTTGGCACAGATCATCAAGGCTCTGTCTCCTTGGCCAAAACAAAATTGACAGTTGAAATACTGTCCTGGGTAGTTTTGTTAAAAAATTCCCCTCTTGTCAGATTACCTCTATCTATCATCTGCGGTTATTGTTCATTCTAGAATCAACCTCCAGCTCTGGAAAGAATGTAGACTTGAAAGTAGATTTGGAGATTATCTCTTGCAGGAAGATTTAGGATTTTGCTAACTATAGAAGCCAGGGAGAAATGGGCACAGATAAGAAAGTGCCTGGCACCATAAACACAAGGTCAAGCATGAGCATAAGAGTCCACAAGCACTTCATGGTGGGGTTTGATCATGAAGACCCAAAGCCTGCTTGTTCCACAAACAGCAGAGTTGTGTAATTATTTAATTTTGTAAATTATGCTAAAAAGAGTATAATTATAAAATTTATGGCTAGTAATCCAGTACACCTGGAAACACAACAAGAAGTGTGTGTTTCTCTGTCTCTGTCTCTCTGTCTCTGTCTCTGTGTGTGTGTGTGTGTTTATCTGTGTGCATGGTAGAGTCAGAAATCAAGAGTCATAGAAAGTGCACGAAACTTACCAGGAAATACTATTTATAAAATATCTAGATTCTTAAGAACAAAGGGAATCTAACCAGCAACAATTCAGGACCCCTAGGAAGTCACAGACTACCAACTAGAATTATAGCTCAATGCCTGTGTTAAGGGAACAAAGGCTCACAGCCTAGCCAGGGGCTAGATCTACATTCCATGGAGCAGGTGCATGCATATCCCAGATTTACCACAGTGGCCCTCATTTAGATCTCCTACTGGAGTGTCAACCACTGCCAACACCCCTTCACATTCCCACTACTCACCCTAAGTTGTAGCATCTTTCTATTGGGGGCAAATAATAAAATATCCAAGGCATATGACTGATTCGCCAAGTAATTCTAAACCTGTGTAAAACTATTAGTCATGTCCATATAGAAAACAATCTCCCTGAGTATTTGCTACAATGACACTTGAATTCTTTTTTTTTTCTTTTTTCTTTTTGCACACCCATCAGATCTATGTGGTTTCCGAGTCCCAGATTTCTCACATAGGGAAGTGATTATGTACACCTGGAACAGAAATGCAGTGACAAGGACATAAGGAGCACTCAACTTATCTTGTGATCCTTGGGACCAAAGACTTTGAGATGGGATAAGAATATTTTATTTTTCACTCTCTGTGTGTGCCGTATTGGAGCCCACAACTTTGTGCATGATATGTAAACATTCTACAGCTGATCTGTATCCCAGCCCTTGTCAGTACTTCCTCCTGTTCAGTACATTGACTTTTTGCTCTACTGATTTTCTCTTTGCTGTGCGGAGCTTTTTGTTTTGATACGACTCATTTGTTAATTTTTGCTTCTGTTTCTGGTGCTGGGCCCCTATACAGGAAAATAATTGTCCGTACCAGTATCCTGAAATGTGCATGTGCCATCCACCCTCCCTCGTTTCCTCTAATAATCTCAGAGGTTAAGGTCTTTGATCAGCTGGGGATGACTGTGCATGGGGTGGAAAAGAGTGACTAAGTTCCGGTCTTCGGCATGTGGCTATCCGTTTTTTGCCAGCATCATTTGTGAAGTTTCCCAGTATCCTTTTATCCTTTGTGAAGTTTGGTGAAGTTTGTCCTTTCTCCTTTGAGTTTATGCTCCTTTGTTGAAAGTCGGTGCTCTAGGTATGTGGATTTATTTCTGGCTCTTCTTATTCACTGGTCTTTGCATCTGTTTGTATGTCACTAACTCAGCTGTCTTGGTTGCCATGGCTCTGTAGAGTATACTAAATAATGAATTGTATGGATTGTGTTGTCTTTCAGCTTTGTGTGTCCTGGTTTGGATTTTTTTGTTTTTTTCTTTTTCTTTTGATCTTTTGTGTTTTTATATAAATTTTATTATTGTTTTTCATTCTCCAGTTCTATGACGAATATCATTAGTTTTTTTCTTTTTAATTTGAACTACTGTAACCAAAGGTAATAGGTAACCAAAGATGTCTAGTTCTTAAAGATGTAAGACAAGTTGACAAAAGGGACTCCAACTTAAAAATGAGTGAATGGTTGAGTAGCCACTCCTTAAGGGCAGAAATACAAACGGTCACTAAAAATTCAATGCTGTCAGCTGTAAGGAAAATGCAGATCAAAACTGCAGTTGTGCTACCACTTTACCCTGTTAGAAATGACCAGACAAGCGATGTGAGACTTCAGAACAAAGGGAAGTCTTATATGCTGTGCTGGGCAATATCGATAAAAAAGCAACTGCAGGAAATGATATAAAGTTTCATTAAAGAACCATATAAAACAGTAGAAGTGCCAATAGAATCCGGCTTTTTCAAGTCTAGGTTTATATTTAGGAAGTTAAGTCAGTATTAAAAAAGGGTGAGCCTATCTCTATATTTATGTCCACTACTTACAACATTTATATCACGAAAATAGCCTAGGTGTCCATCAATAGATGAATGGGTAAACAAAATATGGCATATATGCATAAGAGAATGTTATTCACACATGGAGAGAGAATGACGAACTCCTTCCCTTTCCAGCAAAATGGATGAGGCTAGAGGAAATAATGTTAAGTGAAACAAGCCAGACCTAGAAAAAGTCACAGAAAGATAAGATGTAAAATATGTTTTAATATGTAAAATTATTATATGTAATTAATTACATAAAAACTAAAGTATGTAATAATATATAAGATGTTCTAATATATAAAAACAAACAAGGAAGTGCATGAGAAGCCAGTGTGGAATTATAAACATGGTGATTGGAAGAGGTGCTAATGGGGGAGGAACAGGAGACTGGAAGGACGGAAGGATTTGACCGTCATACCCAGGTACACTGAACACACACGTAGGAATACAGAGTGGCTCATTTATAACAATAGCATGAGTTAACGGTGAGATGTAAAAAGGATATTTTTCCTAATGTTGCTAGGTAAGTTTCAGATGATGTCACAATTATATTTGCTGATGATGTGTTTGCGATAGTCATACCAATTAAACTGAACTTATATGGGACCTAAAGAAAGGGTGAGAAATATGTGTGTATTTCTACACTTGACTAAGCAAGCACAGAAATGCATAGAAAAGTAGCCATGCTTCTGGGAGGGCTCAATTCCATGGAGGTAGACTACTAAGTCACACATGTTCAAGTAGCAGGTCTTAAAATTTTCTGTATCCCCTAATGACTATTGCCTACTGGTGATGGACCTGTTGTACAAGGCTAAAGCATCACCATGTATAATTTTACATGAGAGACATAGGGTAATCCCAGAAGAATTTTATTGACTGAGAAAGTTTAAGTTAGAAGATAGAAGGATCAGATCAAGAATAGAAGAAAGAATTTGAAGCAGAAGGAAGAGAGAAAGCCAATATAAGACAATAAGAGTTTGTAATAAAATGTAGTAGGCCATGGGGAAGGTGTGGGGCAGTGATTCATAAGCATTTGATTTTAACAGGTTAATGGGAAATTAAAATTATACATTGAAAGCAATCTCTAGGAGTAAAATATTTATAAAGTAAATCAGCACATGGAACCGTTTTTGGTAAATCCTCTGAATACCAATGAATTAAATAGTAATGTATTAATTAAACCACACCCTCCAACGTTTGTTTAATGTGAGGTCAGGTTAGACACAGTTTCTCCTTGTTCAGCTATTGCAACTTGATTTCCCTCTCTTGGTCTTTCTGTCTTCTTTTGTTTTCTGGCTCACCCTATGGTCATACCACCTTTAGCTGACAATCCTGTATCTAAAATTTAAATGTCTTTTTGCTGCCTATGAAACCAATAATTGGGATAGTTATTTGACCATGTGGAAAGCTCAGTTGATGATTGCTCATGACCGTATTTTATGAGAATTGTAGTTTGTAAGTGTTCCTACCCACAAACCCATAATGCTCTGTTCTACTTTCAGAGTTTGCTAAGGTCTGCTCTGTGGTGTTTTTCCAAAGTTGTAATTTCTTGGCAAAATTTGCTTACTTTTGTGACCTTATCTTCCTCTTATTTAATCTCTTGATATAAAGAAATATCTATTTCCCTTGTATACTACAATTAGGTTGTATGCACATTAGTCTCTTATTTCGACCCCTAGAATTATCCAGAACCATCTTCAAAGCAACTAAAGAATCTCCATTCATGCCTCACAAGAACCATCCAAGTGCTGTACTGTAACCACTTTGTTACTTCAAAACTATGTGGTTTTTAGTTTTTAGTGCTTCAGCTTGTAACTGACCAAACTCATTGGTAATGCCTCACTGTGGGGCCTCACTTTAATTTAAACCTAGTTTCCATTAAGAAACAATGATTTCTGGGTCTGTGTATCCATATGTTATAGTTTGTAAACCCAGAAATAGATATTTTTTTTCCTCAAGGTAAATATTCAACATAAATCTTGGGTTTGTTTTCTGGGCAAAGGTTTTTCTTTTCCAGCAAGTTCTCTGATGGTTATAGCTGATAGAAAACCTCAAAATATTTTGGGTTTAGTTCAGATAAGCATCTGTGACTTTGAATGTTATTCCAAACTTTTGAATCCATAAATTAAAAATGTATGAGCAAAAGGTTTATGCCAGATTTTTGCTCTCAGATACAATCAGCTCTAGCAACTGAGCATGCAAATGACAAATGCAGGATAAATTTTATGTAACCCACAGTCAAGCTAATGCTTACAACCAGGTTCTTTTCCAAGAGTTTATTTAAAGTTAATCATTGAAATGGTGCTGCATGTGGTGTGGTACCTAGGTCAGTCGGGCAGTGCTTGCCCCAGAGTGTCTAAGTGTCCTAAAGACATTGGTCCTGGACTCTGAGTGGGAAGAGAGCTTTGGTTGTTGTTTTGTTGTATTTTTGTTGTTTTGTTATTTGATTTTTGGTTGGTGATTTTTGTTGTTGTTGCATAGACTAAGTAATTTAGCAACAATCCTGCACCTACCATAGGTACTATTTTCATCCAGAGTTTACTAGAACAAAGAGACACAGCAGCTGGTATACATTTTGGCTTTGGGACAGTATTCTCAATGGCTAGGTCCAGAAGGAGCTGGGGAGTGGATCCAGAGAAGAAACTATTTAAAACAAATATAGGCACAAGAAGAGGCAAAGAGAATGAGGAGTTGAAAAAAGCTAGCTGCGAAGGAATTCGACTGCTCATTAATAAGATGGAAGCCCCCATCTTGGTACCCTCCTCTAATTCCTGGATTCTCTCTCATCTTCATTATATATTTTTTCTTCTTGTGTCTTCATTTCTTTCATTCCTTCCTTATTCTACTGAAGACTATATTATTAAATGTGAACTGAATAATATCAAGAATGAAGTTAGTGATGAATTGGGTTTATTAGAGTGGCAAACTATTCTGTGTTACCCATGCCTAAAGGGTTTCTGGGACAACTGAAGAGTCTGCTTTTAAAACCAGGAAAGGTCCAAAGAGCTTGGCCTTCTTAGTCATTGCATGAAAGCAAAAGACTTTCCCTGGAGATAAACAGAAAGGAAGTGATAATTAAACGGAACAGGGGCCATGGGAAATTCATGGGAGCTGAACTCTAGGGAGGAGGGGAAGGCCTGAGCCTCTGAATCCAAGTGTACTGAGAGCATTAAGCACACATCCCTTCTTGATCATGCCTCTGTTCATGTTCTAAGCAGTGTGCCCACATATGAATTTTGACCAATGCCTAAGTCAAGAGTTGTCGTGAGAGAGAAATGAAAACTGGTTTTATCTGGTAAAAGCAGGTAGAAAAACTACTCTGTTAAAAAGTCAACTTGTCCGTACAGAAGACAAAGATTCCCTGATGGCTCAGCTCTATTTTTTGGTGTTTTTTTCTTGTTTTGTGATGAAGCAAATAATATGGTTTTCAAGTTATATTTCATATGTAGCTAATAAAAAGCTTTTGAGGTGATCAAATATATATATGATTAGGAAAGGGGTTGAAACAGTCTATGATGTCTATCTATTATCTACTGTTCTCTAAGAACACATTTGTTAGTTATAGTTGAATTACTGTCCACATCACCTACAAATCATAAGTAATTGACCCCTCATTTTGTCATTTTAAGAAAATAGGAAGCTAAAAATTATACAACAGTTTATTATGACAGTTTCAATTAAGTACTTTCATTTAAGTAGGTTTTGAAAAATATGCAATGAGTGGAATTTCCCAAGGCAGCAAAAATAATATTTGAAATATGTGATTAAGTCTCCAAGAATTCTTATTATATATTTTAAACTGTTAATAATGACCTATGTTTTAAGTATATAAATGCCCACAAACATTCTTTATAAGATATGTCTAAAGATAGAAATACCACAGTATAACTGGACTCTACTTAGAGAAAATTATTTTTAAAAAAATCATTAAATAAACACTTCACTATATAGGATTAGGTAAAAATATTATATTCTACCCATCAAATGCAGGAAACTAGGATGCTCCTATTACATTTAATGCCTTTCCATAAATTTTATCATTAACTTTCTATATTGTTAAATAGAGAAAAGACTAACTGATCTTTTGTCTAGTTGTGCAGACTGTAGTCACAGCTGAGGCAGGAGAATTATGATGAGTTCAAGACATGCTTAGGCTCCAAAGTGAACTGTGAGAGCCAGATCCAGAAACTTAGTGAAATCCTGTCTCAAAATAAAAAGAAAGTAAATGACTGAGTATGTTACTCAGTGGTAGATGTTTTCTTAATGTGTTCGAGGCCCCAGATTTAACTGATAGTAGTGAAAGAAAAAAGAAAGAAGAAAAGAAGAATGTTGAAGAAAAGGAAGCAAAAGGAGGGGAGGAAAATGAAGGAAAAGGTAGAAGTATTTTCTATATGATTTTTTTATTTTTGACACTATAATAGGAAGTAGAGGATAAAAAGGAATAAAATAAAAATGAAATAAAACAGTGATCATATATAAATTTGATCATCTCAAAAACTATTCATTGGGTCATGTGTGTATTTAAAATAGCACATCACCAAACCAGTTTTAAAAATAAGGGTTCTTGGAGGCATAACAATACATCTCCAATGCTGGTTAATATATTAGTCAAATAGATGTAGTAATAAACACTGTAAAATGTAAGTGGCTTCTGCTGTCCTGGTTTGATCCACTGCACTGGAAATGAACTGGCAACTACAAATTTGTGTGGGTTACTTCTTTCTCTGTATCTCTTTGTCTGTCTCTGTCTGTCTCTCTGTCTCTGTCTGTCTCTCTGTCTCCCTCTCCCCCCCCCCTTCTCTTTTTCCCTAGTCTCCTACATGGGAGAAGGAAGGAGACATTTTATATCACACCTTTTTATGAGCACACAAGTTCTACCCGTTACCAATCATTCCCCAAATACCTGACCTCTTTATTCTGTCCCTGTAGAGGAAGAGTATTCTAGCTTCTTTATTTTGGGAAAGCCACATATACCCAGACTGTAGCATGGAGTAGTCATTTAGTGTCTCTTTATATCCCTTCAATTGTTAATGTGGACTCAGTTGGATCTTGCTCCTGTATCTTGTTCTGGATTTGAGAATGAAAAACAGATACTCTTTTCATAGTGGAAAGCAAAACTCAAGAATTGACAGAGCCTGAGGCCATTGTTTGGTGGCATACACCTCGTCACTCCACCGCACCTCTGATGGCAATCATGGTGAGTGTCTTGACAATGTTGGAGTGCAGGCACTGGCCTGCATATAGCAGCCTTTCTCCCCAAGGGGCCCCTTTGTGCCTCAGGAGTCAACTCAATGGGTACATGCCACTCCTCGTAGTGCTTCTACTCCAGCCTTCAGCAGAGACATCCCTTACATCAGACTAGAAGATTCCAAACGGTGTACAACCTGATATGGGCTGGTCTACCCATATACCTTTTCCATTGCGAAGAAGACTCTTTTCTATTTTCAATGCAGAATTCTAATTCTGCAGCTTGGAGACTCCTGAGGCTTCTCAATAGTGATACTGGCTGAATATTTGTACTTAATAATGGCTAAGCCATCAAAAGCAGGCATATATTCCCGAAGTAACAAACTACAGGCTATCTATCTCTGGACAGAAGGGACCTGTCAAGTAGAGTCAGTTTTCAGATGTGTGTCCATTTGATCCTCTTATTTTTAAAAATGTTTGTTTTATTTTGTGTAGTATATGTGTTTGCCCTGTGCACATACAGAAGCCAATGGAGATCAGAAGAGGAGGTATCAGATCTTCTTAAACTTGGGATATAGTTAGGAGCCCCAATGTGGATTGTGGGTCCAACATGGGTGCTCTGCAAGAGCAGTAAGTCCTCTTGACCTCTGAGCTACCATTTATGCCTAATTTATCTTCTTAAATTCCTAATTTATCTTATATCCTAATTTACCCTAAATAAATTCCTAATTTATCTTCTCAAATCATAAATTCAAACAGTCAGTGCTGGTGGGTAGGACATTTAGAAGTTGCAGTTTTTGGAGTGACCTTGGATAGATCCATACTGTCTGGCTCAGACTTTGTGTCAGCCATTATGATAGACTTGTTAATGCACCCATGGTAGCAGGTCTGACAGATACTAACTGGTTAAGACTATTTTGAGCTGCATATGTAGCAGAGGATGGCTCATCTGGCATCAATGGGAGGGGAGGCCCTTGGTTCTGTGAACGCTTGATGCCCCAGTGTAGGGGAATGTTAGGGTGGTGAGGCAGGAGTGGGTGGGTGGGTGGAGGAGGAGATGGGAGTTTGCAGACTGAAGAACAGGAAGGGAGATAACATTTGAAATGTAAATAAATAAGATAAACAATTTTTAAAAGACTATTTGAAAGCTCAGTTGGCCATTGCCTTTGTGTGTGTGAGTATGTGTGTGTGTGTGTGTGTGTGTGGTAATTGCTTTCTAATTAATATGCAACAAACATAATTTTACTATATTTTTTCCTACTCTTCTACATCTATTAGCATCTTTCTACATGCAATATCTTTTTATCTGACCTCCTTGTCCATTTTGATCCATGTCTCTGTCCAGCTGGCTTGTCTCCTACTCCTTTCCCCCATTCTGTATGTGATCTTACTCCAAGACACTTCCTGTTCCTTTAGAGGTCAAATAAATAAAAGCATAATTTGAAGGTCTGGATATTTGGAAATGTTTTCTTTCACTAAGAAACAGCTGTCAGTTCCCCCTAACACATGAGTGCCACTATTGCACTTTTAGGGATATCTTGCCGTGCCAGTCATTGCTGTGATGAACAGGCATCATTGTTAGTGGGGAAAAGGTTTTCTATGGAGCATAAAGATGTCCAGGAAGTTTTGTGTTTCCTTCTTTATAGAAGGGCTACAAGGCGAGGCAATTTGTCTTTACTTTAAAAAAATTGCTATACATTTGTGTCATATGATATTACAAATCATATCAGAAAGGTAAAGTCTCTTTTAGCTGATATGTGTCCAAAAATATGACCCTTCTAACTAGTGGATTCTTTGTCTGCTTTTATCAACTTAAGTGTAATGGAACACAGAGTTGTACAGTAGAGTTTCCTGGCAGATAAAATCTCTTTGAACTGTACAATGACAACTGGGAGCATATCTAACATACTTGCTGGGCAAGGATGAGATGTATTTTGCTGAGGATTTCATGAATATGCAAACTATTTCTATTCTTTTGTAAGATTTCTCTGGGTATAAAGCTTCTTCATTGCCCTTCCAGTGTTATGGTCATTTATGCTCATTGTGGACTACTGATTTACAGCAGTTGTGTATGCCATCTGGAGTATATTTCTTCAGATTGCCACCATCCCCCCAACTACTAACATCTCAATTTATATGACTCTCCTATTGTCTACCCTTGAGAAAGGCTCATGATTGAAAAATTAGTCATTCATCATGGCTTCCTAGAATTATGAATCCTCTGTGGACTTCATGAAATATAAGCTCCTTGTGGCTCTCATCCATCACATCATTCATCCATCCCAAGATGCTCTCTTCCCTGAACCTTTACTTTTTTATATCATCTTCACAATAATTCACTTCAATTCAACTTCATATAATTGTCTTCCGGTTTCTAAAATTACCCTAGCATTTGATTTCCTGATATTAGGGATTCTTTGCCACAGCATTAAATACCTTAGTCAATAACTTCTTTCTTTTCCTGTCCTAAGTTTTGGTTCTGGTAAGCAAACAAGTACTGAGAAAATCCAGACTTGTGCATTCTCTCTTGCTATTTTATACTAGCCAATTCTTGAAGCCTCACAGTAGGATACTGTCTTCTCTTACTTGTCATTCTCACTCAGCCCTTGTACTAGGATTTAACAATACCTTTAAGGCCTAAAAACAGGAAAAGAGCCCCCTGAAAGGTTGTGTCATTTAGCTTGCAAGAAAATGGTCTCTCAAGTATCTTCTTCCATGAGCAGATACACATGCTCTTAAAAGTGAAGGAAGGACCCTCTTCTATAGAGTTTGCTTGTGTATTGTTGGGTTATTCCCCCAAATGCCTCCATCTTGTTTTCAACTCTCCAGTTGACTAATAAGATCTCTGACCTTAGTATAGGAAGAACTCTTCCCCTGAACATCTTAACATCTTTGCAGTACAATGGCCCTAACTAACTAATCCCTAGTTATGCTCCAGCTCTGTTTATGCACATCATGATATTTAACTGCCTAGGGCATTCACCTTCAGTAAGATGTCATTTAGTCACCACTAGCAAAGATTTTATCAGTTGGACTATCATTCTACAAAAGTTCTATGCCCCCAAAACCAGTATATATGGGTTCTTATTGTATTGTAGGTAGCAAATGATCTACTTTCAACACCGTATTAGTTAATATCAACATCATCATAAAAATCAATCAAAATAAATGAAGACTGCTTAGTTGTATGTATGTGTTGTGTGTATATGTATGTGTAAATAATACTCATGAACCATGAGGAAGCAAGACAGGCAGAATATCCAACAGAAGTGTTTCCTATGAAAAATGGGAAAATGGGCATAAAGATTGGATAGAATAACCATCCAGAGCAAGCTAAGATACTCAGCTTCTAGGAAAAGAGTGGAGAGGTAGTTTAAAGAGTCCTTTGCCTTGCTCCATCCCAATTGAGATCCTCTTATATGATTTCCTGGCTGGCTGGTTTCTAGAGTCTGGGAAACAGAGCCTTGCTTGGTTCAATAGAGCATATCGTAAAGGCACCTGTGCCTTCAGGCTGTGATCTCCTGTGTTCTCTTAGACAGATTTATTCTTGAAGAAATATGTCAGCAGCAAATCTCTATGGCTATCCTAAGGACTTCTGAGTGGTACATGGCACTTATGACACACCAGCAGGGATGGAGTCCCCCCATGAATTCCAACTTGATTTGTAGGAAGATATTGTGTAAATTTGGTTTTGTCATGGAATATCTTGGTTTCTCCATCTATGGTAATTGAGAGTATTGCTGGGTATAGTAGTCTGGGCTGGCAATTGTGTTCTCTTGGGGTCTGTATGAGATCTGCCCAAGATCTTCTAGCTTTCATAGTCTCTGGTGAGAAGTCTGGTGTAATTCTGATAGGTCTGCCTTTATATGTTCCTTGACCTTTTTCCCTTACTGATTTTAATATTCTTTCTTTGTTTTGTACATTTGGTGTTTTGACTATTTTGTGATGGGTGGAATTTCTTTTCTGGTCCAATTTATTTGGAGTTCTGTAGGTTTCTTGTGTTTATAAGCATCTCTTTCCTTGAGTTAGGGAAGTTTTCTTCTATAATTTTGTTGAAGATATTTACTGGCCCTTTAAGTTGGGAATCTTCACCCTCTTCTATACCTATTATCCTTAAGTTTGGTCTTCTCATTTTGTCCTGGATTTCCTGGATGCTTTGGATTAGGAGCTTTTTGCATTTTGCATTTTTTTTTTTTGACTGTTGTGTCAATGGTATCTTCTGCACCTGAGATTCTCTCTTCTATCTTTTGTATTCTGTTGGTGATGCTTGCATCTATGACTCTTGATTTTTTTTTCCCTAGGTTTTTCTATCTTCAGGGTTGTCTCCCTTTGTGATTTCTTTATTGTTTTTATTTCCATTTTTAATTCCTGGATAGTTTTGTTGAATTCCTTCACTGGTTTGATTGTGTTTTCCTGTAATTTTTTAAGGGATTTTTGTGTTTCCTCTTTAAGGATTTCTACCTTCTTACCTGTGTTCTCCGGTATTTCTTTAAAAGAGTTATTTGTGTCCTTCTTAAAGTCCTCTATCATCATCATGAGATGTGATTTTAACTCAGAGTCTTTCTTTTCTGGTGTTCTGGGGTATCCAGGGCTCACTATGATGGGAGAACTGGATTCTGATGATGACAAGTAGCCTTGGTTTCTATTGCTTATGTTGTTGCCCTTGCCTCTTGCCATCTGGTTATATCTGGCATTATCTGATCTTGTTATCTCTGACTGTGGCTTGTCCCTCTGCAGGTCTGTGTATCAGTACTCCTGGGAGACCAGTGCTCTCCGGGAGGAATTTGGGTATGGAGAGCTGTGCCACAGGGTCACTCCAGGGTGCACACAGAAACCAGAAGGGTCCTGTCCCTGGCTGTTCCTTGGTTCCTGTGTCCTGACGGCTCTGAGAGAGTCCCTCTTGGGCCAGGAATTTGAACAGAAGCGGTGGTCTTACCTGTGCTCACAAGTGTGTTGTTACTCCTGGGAGACCAGCTCTCCTCTAGTGGTATTTGGTTATTGGTATGGAGCCCTGTGGCACAGTATCAGCTCCAGGAGCAGAGCGAAACTGGAAGGCTCCTGTCCCAAGCTGCTCCTCGGTTCCTGTGTCCTGGGGGTTCAGGACTAGTTCCTCTGAGCAGAAGTGGTGGTCTTAACTGTACTCATAGGCTTGTCTGCACTCCTGGGAGGCTAGCTCTCCCCCGGCAGTATTTGGGTATGGAGTACTATGGCGCAGGATCAGCTCTGGGCCCAGACGAAATCCAGCGATGTTGAACTGTTTGAAAGCTAGCTGCTTACCTAATCATGTGAAGGATTTGTTTTTTCTACCCATACCTCTAGGAGGCTTCCTGTTTCTTCTTAATGATAAATAATTTGGCATTGTATGAAAAATGGGTCCATTCAACTCTTCCTAGAGCGAGCTCCATTCTGAGAATACAGCACCAGACAAATCCTCAACAATACACCCTATATCGACAATCAAAAGTGATCCACATCGTGGTGTTTAAAAAGATTTTACTAGGATATACTGAAGATATTTAAGCAGGATTTATTTCCATTCAAACACTTAAAGGATGGTTCTGGTAGAAGATGCTACTTTAGAGGTATAGCTTGCTTCCTAACAAGATAATGGCCTTATACAAATGTTCGATGACCTCAACCCATAAAATAAATTTACTTTTGTAGTCATGTGTTTGCATAGGTATTCACTATCAACAATATCGTAGCTAAACTTATATTTCATAAATATGAACTGGATTTAAGAGTCAAAATATATGGGATATGTATTAATATCTACTGAACCATTTGTGTGTGTGTGTGTGTGTGTGTGTGTGTGAGAGAGAGAGAGAGAGAGAGAGAGAGAGAAGAAGAAGAAGAATAAGAAGAAGAAGAAGAAGAGGAAGAAGAGGAAGAGGAAGAAGAAAGAAGAAAAGGAGGAGGAGAGAAGAGAAGCAAGAAATAATAATAATAATAATAATAATAATAATAATAATAATAAACAACTCTTGGTGGAATAAAAACCAAAAACTTTAAAACATTGAAGAAAAAATGAAGAAGATATCAGAAGATGAAAATATCTCCCATGTTCATGGATCAGTAAGACTAATATAGTAAAAATGGACAAAATACCAAAAATACCAAAAATAAAAATAAAACTCTTGATGGTTGTGCCCTTCCCCCAGCGTTGAGTAGGACAAACAACCTGGCTGAAGCCAGTCTGGCCTCTCTGCATGTGCAGCTTCCTACAGGAACCTTGACGAGTTGACCACCCGCTGAGCTTGCTAAGACAAAGGATGGGGTCTTTGAGCTTTCCCTGTTTAAGCAGTATGGAGTAATAAAGTTTGATCCTTGATCAGAAACTTTGCCTTGGCTTACTCTTCTCTTGTACCCCGTCCCTTCTTCATGTTCAGCTCCCCTTTCAGGTAGACCTGGTTCATCCATGGCTGCGGGACAGCTACAGAGGGTCCAGAGTAAAAATGAAGTAAAAATGAGTAAATTTCTACAAAGGGCTGGTGGTAGTTGTATATGTGTATAGTCATAGAAGAAAAAGTAAACACTCAGAAACTCTGTCCACTTCATTTTAAGAGTTAACATTACACCTTTACTCTACACACCTCACATGCAGCAAGTTAGTAGATACAAACTCTTTCCTTCCTTGCATACTCCAAACATGGCTTTCAACCTAGAACAGAATATGGAAGACTTGAAGTGTGAGCATGTATATTAGTCTTCCATACCTAAGTGCTGTCTTGGACTGAGCAATAATAAAACCATCCACTGAGAATTACCCTCCTTTTGAAATATGAAAGAAACCTTTCCCATTGATGTTCAGTGATGTAGATAGGAAGTTCAATAAATAGTTTCCTTTATATGTGTCATGCTTTGTCCAACTGTAGCTTAAATATGACTTGATCCATGGCTGTTCATGCTTTTAGGAAGGATTTTTGTAGGATTTATAGGAGGAGGAATACATTAGAGAAAGTGGGTCACTAAGCCAGCCCCTGCTATGCCTCCCTTGCATTTGCTTCCCATTGCTAGTGCTGTGTCATCTCCTCCATGAAAGACTATATCACTCTGGTGCTATAAGACAAAGTAAACTCTTTTGTCTGTGAATTGCTCTTCTCAGTGTAATTCATCATAACAAACTCATAACTAAGCAATGGCTTTTCCAGGAAATCAAAACTAGAAATAATTCCAACTTAAGTCAACCTAAGTGGAAATAGAAAACGAGCAAGCACAAAACATAACAAAGTCCAACCCAAATCAAAACCAAGACCCAAACCAATAAACTAAACAGACAGAAGTCACATTTAGAGTCTTCGAGTCTTGGTGAGCACAAGATAATGTTGTATGTGGTAGAGGGTAGAATACAGCATTTCCTACGACATCTTTGCAGATGCAATAACTGAGAGGTTAGTGTAGCTTTCTTAACTTTTTTTGAGATCCACTTTCCTAATTTACTTAAAATATCAAAAATGCCTTTGTTTTGAGACAGTCTTAAACTAAAAATCAATTGTGACTGTACAAGTACTGGTTCTATTCTGAACAAAGTATCAGTAAACTATTAAAATTTTGAAGTATAACACATAGTTACAGACTATTATCTTTATTACTATAAATGTTTGTCAGAATTATACACACATCTGTCTATATATGTACGTATATGTGTATGTATATGTATATGTGTATATTCTAGCTTTTTTTCTTAAATAGTTAGTGGATTCTTTGAACCAAATAATTACTTTTATGAATAAAACATATATATACTTTTCAGGAAATGGTTCCTTGCTTTCAATGTCCTATCAAAATATATCAAATCTTAGAAATGTTAAAACTAATTAGAATAAGAAATATCTTGCTATAAGCATGCTTGAGGAAATATATGGTAGAATTCTGGGACCCATTTGTTGTTTAAATGATAACTAATTGTCATTAATATTGACCTAGTGAAATAAATGCATGTCAAAATTACTGTGCATAAAAAAGAAGTGATAAACTCCCAGACACCATAGAAACATCTCTGTATTGCATAAATTCTCTACCTAGTGACATATATGAAAGATTTTAGCAATATGAATATGTGGCAACCATTATTTATTTAAGACTCTTGGCATGAGGGTGGTAAAAGATTACATAAAGGGCTTGTGGGTAGCCCAGCTAGCTTACTCTAAACTATTACATATTGCTTGATGTGCAGGTTACTGAGGGAATAAGGTTCATTTGGTACAACGGAGAACCTTGGGAAAGGACTTAGGGCTGGTTAACTGGAAAGAGTTTCTGTCACTTGAGACCAGGAGTATTCCTCAGTGTAGTCCCATCACTTAGGGTTTCTAAGATGTGGCCTAATGTAAATGCTGGTTCCTATGGCTAACGTCTAGGAATCAAGATTTGATTTGGTAAAAAAAATACAGCAAAATTATAGAACACTTATTCTCATCACCCCAAATGCTGACTGAATATAGCTGACACATGAGAACAGTGACGGTGTCTGTCCTGTCAAAAGTATGAACTTCATCTACTAATGTCAACCATAGAAAGCTTTGAACAAAAGAATGGATCACCATTGGATCCTTTCCTTTGTTGACGCTAAATACCTAATGAATGTTCTAAGCCTCTCACTCAGGTGGACATTAGTTGACTACTTTGTTCCACTTAGTAGGATCCTGAGTCTATTCAAGAACCCACTTCTCAGTTCTCTCCCTGGACCTGGCTCCAGCTCAAGTCATTTTCCTATAAAGCCCTGGGCTACATGTTATTTCTAGGAGAAATGGCCCAGTGAATACTCAGGACCCACTGGGTTTCTGCTTAGATTAACAGCTCAGCGTAATTCCCTGGGTCCCCTCTAATTGGCTACTCAAGAAGCATTCTGTTCAACTCACCTCCTGCCTCTATCATGGGAATGGCTCTTGCAGTTTCACAACTAAGAAATATTACACACAAACTGCAGGAACAGCTGATAGCATTTATATCTTCCCAGAGCACATATTAAATAGTCTCTTGCTGAGTCAAAGCAAATAAGTCCTGACTTTGTTATTTGCTGCTGCAAACATAAAACCTATGAGTAAAGACAGCTAAAGTGGGCAGCAGAAAGGACATAGTTATTCATATAGGCCTCTGGTTTGATAAATTCTGGATTGAAATTTAGAGAGCAACTCGAATTCACAGAGCTAAATCTGGTGATCTAAACTCAGGATTAACAGATAACTCTAAGCATATTTTCTAGACATGTTATTACTTTATTACCAGCAACATTACTTCCCCTTGTGCTTATTGTTCTCATTATCTTCATTGTTTCATTCACTTGTGTTTATTTTATATCGTGTATGTTTTGTAATGGTTGGATATTGAAAGTTCTTTACATACTCTGTATACAAATCCTTTTAGTAGGCATCTGATACCTAAGTATTTTCTATTAGTCTCTGGCTTGTCTTTTCTTTCTCCCAAAAGAGAATGGGACTTCAACCTTATAACATTGGTGTCTTCCAAAAAGTCTTTGTGATTTTTATGATACAGAAGTTGACATCAATCACCAGAGGCACAGTTCTTCTTTGTGGTCCATCTATTAGAGCAAGGGTCTAAGGAAGTGAGCCATGGAATCCAGAATAAAATCCAGGTCACATTATAGTCATTCTGTCAGAGGTCACATATTGTCATTATTTCATTAGATGCTGAGGATTTGATTGGTGTTGAAGCACTGGGGATTTGGAGTAACCTTCTCTTTGTATGCTTATCAAGTGGGATAAGAACCAACATAATAGGGAGGACCAATTTGAAACCTATGAAATTGAAATTGAGCACATATGGCCAATATAGTGAATGTAAAACACTGGTAGATCCAAAACTCCATTTAGGCCAATTGCTACCTCAACGCATGGTTGACACATATATAAAAGGACTTCACATTCCAATGGAAAAAATTATATGAGATTGAGTTTTAAAGCAGAAGACAACAGTTACATCAAGAAATAATATTGATTATTATTATTATTATTATTATCATTATTACTATTATTATTATATTTATGTTGCATGCAGCAGTACAGTTGTAGCAGAATATGAATCTTCAATAATGATAATTGTATGGTTTGGTGTTGAATACAAACTTTTATCTAGAACATGTTGGAAAGGTTGTGAATTTATAGTGTGGTTATTTTGACAGGGTAAATGTATTTTGTTTTAATTTTTAATAAGAAACATAGCTTATATTTGTACAGCAGTATTCACTGGTCTGAGTACCAATACTCATGAGTGGATAGACACAACTATATTCATTTACAGTTTTGCACTAGGACTGTGTTAATAATATTTATCTTCTAGAACATAAAGTAGTCTGGGGGAACTTTGTCCACTGAGGCATGCCACAACATAGTAGTCTATGGATGAGAATATCAAATGATGTCTATTATACTAGAACTCTTGGTAAGGCAAGAAATGCTTAGACACATAGTTAAACCTTGCAGGGATTGGAGGATCCAACACCTAAAAATAGCCTTAAAAGTTTGATAGGCGGTATCTGTGCCAAGATTCCCCACAAAATAAAACACAAATTGCTGCATCCTGACTTTCCAACAATAAAGAATGGCTCTGGTATCATGATGACACATTGCACATCCTGAAATCCTTCTCCACACCACTTACCTCTTGTGACAGCATGATCCGTGGGTAGGGATAACATCAGGGGGTATAAATATCTATAGCATGTCTGTTCTATGAGGCCATCAGCACAACGTGCCTTAACAGACCTAAGTGGTGGGAAAGGTACAGTGTGAAGTTATCAAGAAACAAAAGAGAAAGAAAACCAGTATAGGTTCCTGCCACCCTGGAGTAAGGCCAAACACCCCCAGCAGATTGTGGTGGTGCCACAGTGAATTATGTCCTATACCACACAAATCAAAAGTGACTGTACTTGCTGAGTTAGAAGGTGCAAATGGACACCAAATGGATCTTCTGAGTGATCAGCTCAGAAGAAAGTATTAGAAATGATGGTTTCCTCGATCAGTGACCTTTTTCCTTGCTTTGACAGAATATCTGACAGCAAGGAAGAAGGATTTATTTTGGTTCATGGATTGAGGAGAGTTTTAGTCTACCATGGCTGAGAAGGGGTTGTGCTGGAGAAGGAAAGCATGGCTTGGGATCCTCAAAGCAAAAAAATGCAGTCAGAATCAGACGTTTTCCATGACCTTCAGAGGCCTACCCCTACATACCTACTTCTGCCTGTGAGGTCTCGTGGACCAAAAGTTCCACCATCTCCCCAAACAGAACTATGGGCGGGGTACCAAGTGATCA
The DNA here is from genome assembly GCA_019843965.1 of Rhynchomys soricoides. Classification (NCBI taxonomy): domain Eukaryota; kingdom Metazoa; phylum Chordata; class Mammalia; order Rodentia; family Muridae; genus Rhynchomys; species Rhynchomys soricoides. The sequence goes on along the minus strand of JADRCH010000033.1, from coordinate 13,791,479 downwards.
AACACATGAACCTGTGGAAGATATTTCAGATTCAAAACATATCACGAATCAATATTCATAGTACAGTATAGGCATTAAATTAGAAGTCTCTTTCTTCTCCTTGTTTCCAGTAGGTAAAACATTGCCAGCCCAAGAATTCATGGGGTGGAAACAGAGGTGGTCCTAATTATCAGTAATGAGAGAGCACAGGGTACTGGTTGTGGCTTCAAGTCACAGGACAGTCCTTCTATTTATAAAGTCTTATCAATCCTTTAATAAAAATGATGCAGTTGAAAAACCCTGTCTAAGAGAGAGATATTTACGTGACAGAAGGGGATACTGAACTCCACACTTCTGTGCTCTGTGGATTCCTTATGATAAGACAAAGGTCAATATCAAGGAAGAGCAATTGACCCTCTTTATTAGGAGGATTTAGGGTGATTTTTACACAGTGAGCTAAGGGCATCTTGTCAAATACTTCATCAAAAGGTTTCATGAATTCACAGGAGCAACTAACTGCCCTTGCTATGAAAGGTATGGTTCCCCAATGTTAAGATACTTCAGGTTGCAAGTGCACTCAAGCTTTGAGGTAATTCAGAATGGAGAAGAGATGGGATGAAGACCATTGCTGACTCGACACCAGCTGCAGGAATGAGGATGATAGCTCGTCCCACTAGCCTTTTCGGAGTCTTCCCTCCAGATGACAGGTCCACGGAGACTACTGAAGGAGCTTAGCGAGAAGCAGTTTTAGGAGTAGATTCTGTCAGTTGTAAAGCTACTTGGACCACATTGCTCTTAAGAACAGTGCAATTAGTTCCCTGTCTCTGGCTGTCATATTGCAGGGATATGCTTCGGCTTCTAACTGTTGGCTTTGCTTTCTCTCTGCTTAGTAAAAAGTACTACAAATACGTGTAACAAAAGAAAAGCAGACAGGCTGACTTAGTATTAACATGAATTATACTGCATAATAGGTAATGGTTTGTCAGATATCTGTGGTTCCTGCTAACATATGAAAAACAATTTTCCCTTTCCTGGTCTATCTGCCTCAAGACAAGGCTAGTCATTTACATTTTATTTTATACTTCTTGTTGTAAAATCAACAACAGAAAGAAAAGACACATATAATAAAAGCATTTTTCTAATATAGCTTTGCTGGGCAATCAAGGGAGATGAAATTAGTATCATAACTTCTCTGAAAGTATACTGTCCACATTTTGCTTATGAACTACATACACTGAACTACTCCAGCTTTTGTAATGATTACTGACTGGGCTACTAATCAACTTTGACCATTGACCTTTTCTTAGTTATTTCTTACTTTTTCAGTATTATGGAATTTTAGCTACTTTTTGTGATATATATTTTGTCCATTTGGATAAATTAACTTATTTATTCAATAAACATGACCATAATATACCCCTAATCCATGATTTCTGATTCTTGTTTTCAAAAACATTGAATATGGTTCCAGTATATCTGCTTTAAAATAATTTTAAATAGTTTTTACATTTGTTTATTTATAGTCTGCACTTCTTTCTTCCTTATTTAGCCATTGTCTCAAATGCTTATACTGTTTGCCTTACTAGGTAACTTAGTAGAGTCTTAAAATTATTAGCTAGTCTTAGAGCTTTCATCTATGCTTACTTACATATAATTATATTTAAAAGTTTTTGGTTTTATATTAGTCATAGATAAACCTTTAAAATTAGATCATGTAAGAAATGCAGGCAGTATGAAAAGTAATAATTTTTGAAAAAATAAAACACACACACATTACATGACATAGCTAAGTAAATCTAGGAGGGACTGAGAGACATTTGCTCTTGGAATGTGATTGAGCCCACTTGATTCAATAGTACAAAATGGAGAGGTTTGAGAGACTGTGGGAATCAATGCTTGCATTTTATAAATTAACAACTGATGTGCGTGCTTCAAGTGAAAAATCAATGGGAAGATCTCTTATTGGCTTGAGCAACACTGTTTACCCTAACAGTGTTTAAATGTGCAGATAACTCATCTGATTAGAAGATTAACATGCCAAAGGAGTTGTTTTTCTTTGTCTAGAAAAGAAATAACCTTGGGGATACAGATTGACACACATGCAATCTATCATTCTGTTGCTTTGAGAACAGACCTGAAGCCCCTCACATCCCCATATTCTAATTGTTAAGACTGAGAACTTAATCCACCTTGTCAATATGACTTATATGTTTGTTCAAGGAAAATTCTATGGAGGAAGATAAGAAGATAAATGAAAATTAATTTCACTCCAAGCTTCATGAAATTTGGACAAACCAGTTTAGGTAAATAATGTTCTCATCTAGATAGAGTTCTCTCGGGACAATAGATCACTCACCTGTCAAGCGTGTAACTCATCAGGTAATATTTTACTTCTATGATCTGCCCAGAGAAACTTGCTTTAACTAGCCTATCAGGTTGATGCTGTAAACAATCTTCTAATTCCTCCTTTTAAAACACCTACACCAGTAGATACCATACCTCAATCTTTTAAACAAAAAAAACCTGATCATCAAGGTTGTGTGAATCTGCTACAGTTAACCTGAGAGTGTGACTGTAATGAGTGACAGATGATTTCTCTGTGTTTTGAGGTAGGGTGACTGGTGAGGGTGAGCCGTGGAATGTTTCTACCATAACTGTCACTCACAGCATCCATAACCACCTTACTCAAATGCCGTCCATTCCATTCAGTCTTTGTGAGACAAAAAACATACTAAAATGAAAAATATTGGGGATGGAGAGATGGCTTAATGGTGAAGAGCACTGACTGCTCTTCTAGAGGTCCTGAGTTCAATTCCCAGCAACCACATGGTAGCTTACAATCATCTGTAATGGGATCCGATGCACTCTTCTGGAGTGTCTGAAGACAGTTAGAGTGTGCTTACATATAATAAATAAATCTTTGGGGCGTAGCGAGCAGGGCTGGATGGAGAAGCAAAAAAGAAAAAAATATTTCTTCTCTCTATAGCAGTGGTTTTATTTCTTCTCTCTATAGCAGTGGTTTTATTTCTTCT
>JADRCH010000033.1:13767764-13786853 GCA_019843965.1 Rhynchomys soricoides | reverse complement strand
GAAGAAGAAGAAGAAGAAGAAGAAGAAGAAGAAGAAGAAGAAGAAGAGAGGAGGAGTGAGCTACAAAGTACCTAAAAACATTCCTGAAGGAACACTCAACAAAATCAACATACTCAGCAAGATTAATGGATCTCTTACTCATCAATACTTGCACAAAGCCTTTTACCTAACTATGCTTCTACTGTTGTAACAGCCCATATGGGTCAACTATAATCCCCACACCAGAGCTGTCCAAGGCTTGAGAAACATCATGGTAGAAGGAACAGAAAGAATGTAAGAGCAGGAAGGAGTAGTGTTAGAAAATGAGGGTCTCTGTACAATGTGTAGTACCACCAATAAAATTATATGTGTGCATGTATATAAATATTTACACACACACACACACACTGTTTCTCCTGATTTGCTTCATTTTGAGATTCCTCTTCCCTATTGTTGTAGAACAGTATTTCTCCTTACTGCAATAAGTTTAATACATTGAACTCTGCTCACTCAGCTTGGTTTTGGAATTCTTTGTATGATTTGACAGACGGAAGAGACTTTGCCCTCAACACATCACTCATATTAATTTCCTTAATGCTCAAATGCACTCCATGAAGTAGGCAATATCATCTCCATCTTACAGAAAAAGAAATGGACTACCTGAGAAACAACAGAAGTGCTTTCTGAGAACCACATAGAAAGCATGAAAACACTTCAACATTGGCAACCCAGGATGAAGCAAGGATGCCTGAGTCTGATTAACTTTCCTCTACTACAGCAATAACCCAGAGACATGATGATCACCAGGGAAATCTATAAGGAATATATCAGAAATAGGGAAGTCACGTACATTTTCCAAATCCTTGAAATGCTTGGTCAACAAGAAGCTATAAGTGTGGAAATATTCAGGAATTGGCCACGTCTCACTTTGAAGAATAATATAAATGTCTAGTATACATGTTTATACTGATTTACTTTTCTCTCTCCTTCCTCCTCTTTTTTCTCTTGTTCCCTCCCCTCTCTCACTCTTTTTTCTTTCTTTTACTTGTTTTTGGCTTGGGAGACAAGAGTCTCCCTGCCCAGGCCACCTGGACCTCACGATGTGCTCAATCTGCTTTTATGCTTCTGATGGTCTTCATGTTTGGCACTCTGACTTCTGGGATTACAGTAATGTGCCCTCATATCAAGCATTGTTGCTTTATTCTTCAATAATACCTATATCACACGTAAATAATGTACTGTTTCAGGATGCTGGAATGTGTGGCTGGGTGGGTGTAAACTTTTTATTTAAAAAAAGAGGTCACATTTTGAACCACAGTAAAAGCTTAGCAGATCAGAGTTACATATGTGCTATCTATGAACCTTACTATAAATCATATGTCCTTTTCTGTGGATAGGACATAGTAATAATTTTGGCTTGTCACTACTAGTCAGAGTCAACAGAAGGAATGTCCGTGGAATGCTGAGCTATGCTCTATATCACATCTGCTGCCCCAGCCTCAGAGACTACAGAAGAAGGTATTAAACACCTTTAAGAACCAGAGGTCAGAGAGGCAAATTGAGAAGCAGTATCTTCTGGATATAACAGGACCACTGCATTCACAAACTCACAGAACTCATGGTTGTCTGCACAGTCCTTCAGAAGATTAAGCCAGTCAGCATTCTAGCATGAAGTAGGAAGGGGGTTCATGGACCCCTACTTCTAACTAAGGATATATGGACAATTGGTAGCTCTTTGGGGGGAAATATCATTTAAGAAAACAGAGTATAAACCCTAGTAGGCTGAACACATTCCAGTGGAAATACATGGACAGCACAAATTGCAGCTAAAGGGTTATTTTTTTTTTTTAAGGGAATGGACACCAAAACATAAAGTTGCAGGTGGATATTGGTAGAATTAGGAAGAGGAGTTGACAGCAAATAAGATGAAAGTGTATTCTATGACATTCTCAAAGAATTAATAACACATTTGTACTAAAATTAGCTTAGGTTTTGCCCTTCAGATGGTGGTTATCACTGTAGAACAAAACCAGGCACATGCAATATGTACACAAATAACTTGGCTTATGTCTATAAAATTTTATTTACAAAAGCAGCTGATAGCTGCTTGCAGCCAGCAGACATCAGTGTCCTGGCTATTATTCTAGGTTTGATTCTGAAAACATGCATAGGAACTTGGTTCTAACTGCCCATGACTTACTGGTCTGGTCACAGTCCTGAAAGGTACCCATGTAGCATGGCTTCATTAATTGTGTTCCTGAGAGCTAATTATTTGGTCCGGTCATAACACTGAATACTCTTATTCTGTGGCTTCTGTGTGCCCCCTAGCCCCAAATTCAGTAAGTACACTCTGGGTGGGAAACAAATGATATAGCTACTGTCCTGTGCCTTCTTGGAAGCCTGTGGAGTAGCATCGCTGTTGCCAGAGTGATCCTTCAAAGAAAACCGTATCTGAACAAGTTTGGGCAACAATTTCACTGAGGATGAAAGAGTTATTTCTGTCAAATTCAGAGTGCAATCCAGTTTCATTATTCTAGGACATTAAATTGTTTCGTGATTAACTTTGTTTATATTTGGCAAAGCATCACTTCCTTTTCTGAGGAGGAAAAGAGACAAAAAAGCTCATAAAAAAATTTCAGAAAGCTTTTGACTTCAAACAGCTCCTACAAAACTGCATGTGGATGAGTCAAGTGTGGGGGAGTCAAAACCATATGGATTCCTCTCCTTTTAAAATAAACACCGACTTTCAAATTGAAGGAAATTTTCTTGGAAAAGTAGCTTCCACAGACTATAAATAGTGAAAAAAAGCTTCTTCATGAAATTTGATAGACCCAAATCACAGCTGGGTTTCCCATTCTTAATTATTGTGTTTTCACTGTATATCATGTAAAAACAAACAGCTCCAGGAGTGGCCCTCAGTCAGCTATTTTTAAGGGTATGGAGATTTTCATTTATCTCTCAAGTAATTTTTGCTGAAATCTTGAATTTGAGATAAATTGCATTGTTACATTTGAAATGTCATAGTGTTAAACATTTGCTAGTCCTTGAATTTCATTTTTAAATACCTAGTCTTCCTAGAAACCAGAATTGACAAATTATTGAGAAATGCCAGCCATGCATCATTCCAAGTGTCTAGAATCCCACAATTCAAGATGTAGAGACAGATCTAAAGTTTAAGGCCAATTTGAGCTACATAGTGAGCTTGAGGTTAGCCTGGACTTCATAAATGGATTTTGTCACAAAAGGAAGGATGGGGTGGGGAGGGAGACAGAGACAGATAGGGAAGAAGATGAAGAAAGGAGGAGAAGGAAGTATTTAGGCAACAGAAAGGAGGAAAGAAAGGAAGGGAGGGAGGGAGGGAGGGAGAGAGAGAAAGAGAGAGAGAGAAAGGAAGAAAGGAAGGGAAGAAAGGAAAGAAATGTAAAATGCCTGTAAACATATTGTTTAAGATTTATTAAGATGTAAGATATATTGTTTAAGATTGTTTGTGTGTATATATGCGAACTTCCTTGGATATCTGTGTACTGCTTTTCTACAGAAAACCATGGGAGTCAGAGGAAGGCATTAATTCTTTGGAACTGGAGATACAGGTCTAATGAGTGGCCATGTGGGTGCTAGGAACTGAATGAGTCCTTAATGAAAGCAGTCAATGCTTCTAATCATTGAATGATCACCCAAGTCTCTATCTGTACACACTTCTGATACTTCTGATTTTCATCTATTATTACATTTCATCTACACTTTCATTAACAGTCTAAGCAATGAAAAATTGGCACTGTTATTCAGGTAGATTAAGTGACCTACTTGGATGGATATGAATATTATCATCAAATAATGCAAACCAACTCTTTAAAATCACAGTGTTTATACAAATCAAGTCAACTAGACTTCCATTTGTTCCTTAATTCCTTTGTTAACACCAGAAGTTCTAAGATACAGAGGTGTTATCTTTTAGAGACACTCCTGGAACAGAAGGTGAAAGGTAATTTATGATAGATACTTCGTATCATGAGGCAATAGTGATCTGAAGAGGGATGATCAGTCTCATGACTGGGGCAAGGGCTCTTCCTAAAAGGGCTATGTCAAGGTACTCAGTAAAAGGCCCATGTGTTATGACCATAGAAGACTAGCAGATGTCTTCCTGAAATAAAGACAAAATGCAGCATTCTATATAAAGAAAAGAGTAAATATAAAATTTTGAGAGCATGTGAAGTGTCCCTATGCAGCAGAAATGTATATGGAAGAAAATCGAGACACAATGAAGGGTCAGGGTGTACAGAGACCATTGAAAGTCAAGAGCAATTTAGGCTTTTTAAAAAGATATTGTTATTTGTAATGAAAGCAACAGTTTTGAGAGCTGTTTTCAGAACTAGATTGTGAGGGTGAGATGAGGATGAAAGAACTTAAAAAGTAAGGCCCTGGTTATGGTTCTCCAGTGCACATTACAAATGAAAAATACATACTCGTGTTAGATAAAGTTGGCAGGCACAGCTTCCACATGCCACTTGAGAATGGGCTGTGCAGTAGGGGGAGAGAGGAGGGGCAGAGGGAGCAAGCCTGGTCTGCCCAGTGCTGACTCAGAGCCCTGTACTACCATACACATAGGTAGAAACCAGCATGAGATTTTTGAATACATCTATAATAAGGTGCATCTTATATTGATTCATACAAACTGATGCAATAGCAAGCCCTAAACTAACCTAAGAATCAGGAAAATTACAAGCAATGAAAGCCAAAGAAACAAATTAGGAAATGGGGATGGAGCTTTTCAAGGTAAATTACATTTACCTGGGTGGAGGAGACGCAAGAGGATTTTGGCTGTTCCTTAGGCTGGGTCAGAGGCTGTGTGTGGAAGGCCTCATTCCTCAGGCTGGTTCAGAGGATGTGTGTGGAGAGCCTCTTTGCTTGTGCTTGCTGTCTTGACTAGTTCCAACTCAGGCTGACCCTAGTAAGGTGAAAATTCCCAGAAAAAAAACTTGCAGAAAGTAGGCTTATAAAAATTTTCTTTTATAAATGGACCTTTTCATTTCCCCTTTCTGTGAAAGACAGACTGCAGCCTCATATTAAGGATGTACAAGCAACAGGAGGCAGAGGCAGGAGTAGAACTTAACTTTGATCTACTGGATCGTCACTGAGCCTGTTTCTGCCTTAGTAAAATAGGCATAAAGTAGTAGCTAACTGGAAATGAAACTAGTCTAATACTAACATGGTTCTTAATGATTATTTCTTCTCTTTTTTTCATGTATTTTCCCCTGAGTTAGCTAATAGGTACCAGAAGATCTTCATCTTAAAATGCTTGGAACACATTTACACAAACAGGCAAATCAGTAAAAATTTACATTCACCTTCTCACAGTTACACAATTCTTTTTCCAACTGACAAATAAATGTACTTGATTTTGGCTGAAGAATCACTTCTCTGAATTCCACTGAACAGTCCCCAAATTAAGCAATAATCTTCCATGAGACTCCAGTTCCATACTCACTAGATTAAAACAAAAGAGTTAAAAAGAGTGATTTAAGCCATGCAGAGGTGGCGCATACCTTTAATCCCAGCACTTGGGAGGCAGAAGCAGGCATATTTCTGAGTTCGAGGCTAGCCTGGTCTACAGAGTGAGTTTCAGGACAGCCAGGGCTACACAGAGAAACCTTGTCTCGAAAAAAAATAAAGTGATTTAATTCCACATGGACATAAGCCACTAAAGGTTTATAGGCTAAGAGAACAGTTTGTAGCTCCCAACTCCAAGCAGTGTTGTTGTTTTCCAAAGAGCCCAAAGGTAGTCAATTACTAATCATGGCAGGAAGAAAGCAAGATTGAAATGCCTCTTACTATCAACTTGCACCTAAAGATTTCTCATGTCCCCACTGAGTATTTCCTAGGTTGTAGAGTAGCTCAACTGTAATACATGTACATGCACACACATACACACACACCCTCTTTCGTAGAGATCAGATGAGTATTGTATACCTTCAGACCTCATACATTTTCTAGGTTCTCTTTCATTGAACATGAAATTCTTGAACACCTAATCCTGCCTTGATGCCCATTTCTTGGAAAACTGGAATGGTGTAACCAAAGAGCCTTATGGGAATTACCTTCTATTCTAAAGATAATTACCAAGGTCTCTACCTTCTGAGATCAATGTTGTTAACCATCTCCAAATGCCAGCGTGATCCAGCTGGGTGGAATCTGGTCTTCAAGCCCTTCGCATGGTGTCTTGTTTCTTCCTTTTACACCTAATCAGAACTCACCTTTGCTCTCAAATTCTGAGCCACATTCAACTGCTCAACCCACTGCATGGTCCTGACCAGAATAGATAGTGATAGTCTGTAGCTTCTTTTAAATATGAAAAGCCAAAATCAGCCAGATGAATGTGGAAAAATGGGGTAAATTTTGGAAATAGGACAATAGGGGCATGAACTTCAGATCTACCACTTAGTAGTTGTGTAGGTTCTCTGAGATTTGTAAAATGAATGCAATAGGCCTCACAGGAGTGAAGCATTATGGAAATATAGTGAGAAATATCATTTATTTTGCATGAATAAAATAAACGGAGCATCTGCTTTGAGGCAAGGTCACGACTGTGTCCAGGACAATTAATAGTTTCACTATTTTTCAAGTGATGCTGGAGCCATGCATGGAACAAGAACATCAGTCCCCAGCTCTGTAATCTATGTATTAGATTTTCAAAAGTCTACTCAGACAAGGCAGTAAGAAATAAAGGCTAATAAATTTGCAGCTGTCATATGTTGTGTGCAGTTTTAAAAACCATGCTACCGCCTTTTCCAGAGATGCGACAGAGCTCTTGTCTCTTCCGGCTTTCTTTTCTTCCTCCCTGCTTAGCTCCACCAAGCTGCTAGCTCTGACCCGGCTTCTCTTTCCTACCTGCCTTTGCTCCTGGAGTGGTTGCCTTGCCAGCCCATCAGAGACCTTTGAATCCGAGGATAAAAAAGCCACGCACATTCAGCGTTGTATTTTAAAACTCGCCTGCTAGCACAATTGCTGGGCACAAATACCTCTCACCTGGAAATGCATGCCCTTACCAATGTATTATCCCCATCTATCCTGCTACCCTAACCTCAGTGGTCTGTTCCAAATCAGCCGCTGACAGACATCTCTGGCAGCCCGCCCACAGCAGAGATCTTACCTGATTGCTTTGTGCTTTTTCTTCCAGAGCATGGCAGCAAAGCCCACTCTCTTTCCCTGCATCTCTCTTTTCCTCCTGGGACCCAGAAGTCCCACCAGTACCTTCCGTCTAGCTCCAGGCCTTATTTACTGACAAAATCAAGAAAATTAGGGGGGCTTGGGGATTTAGCTCAGCGGGAGAGCACTTGCCTAGCAAGCACAGGACCCAATTAGGGAACCGGACCTTAGTATCAGCACCTCCCCCTACAGCTGTGAATTTTAAGATAAAATTAAACCAAATGTGAAGGTTTTTGCACATAGTCTCAGCACACACACACACACACACACACACACACACATACACATACACACACAGACCACAAAACTAAGAGAAGAAAATCAATTATGAGTTTATGAGTTTAAGGCCAGCCTGGATGATTAACAAAGCCCAGACATATCTGGATAAATACGAAGAGACATTGTCTTAAACAAACTAACAAAAGCAAAATCAGTAACCACAAAGAAAGAGATTAAGCAGGATGATATGCTAGATGATGTAGGGGGGAACAAAGAAGGTACAGGAATTAGGATGTTCAGGAAAATGTCTTTGAGGAATAACTAGATTTTGTGCTTGCATCCTCCAGACACAGAAACTGCCCCTTCCTCCACTCCTTTTCCCTCTTTTCTTCCATCACTCCTTCCCTCCTTTTACCTTTATTTCCGAGCATCATTCTCCCCTCCTTTCCTACCTCCATTTCTCTTTTCCTCTGATATATTAACTAAGCTTTTATCATCCCATCTGCACCCAAATCTAAATGTAAAATCTTGTAACTGCAAACATACACACACACACACACACACACACACACACACACGCACACACAGAAAGAGACACAGAGACAGAGAGAGACAGAGACAGAGAGAGACAGACAGGAAAAAGGTGGGGAGGTAGGTAGATAGATAGATAGATAGACAGATGAACAGACAGACAGACAAGTTGTCCATATACATTTTATTTCAAGTAGCTGGCTCTGAATGGTGCCAGGTAGGCACATTCAAAATCAGCAGGGAAGCCTGGAAATGCCCAAGCAAGAGCTGCAGCCACAGTCCCTGGATAGAACTCCTTTTCACAGGGAAAGCATCTGATGACTTGGATCAGGTCCACCCAACTTGTTGAGAGTAACTCCTTTGCATACAACCAACTTAGTGCACATGTTAATCATATTTACAAAATACCTATGTAGCCACACCAAGATTAGTGTTTAATCTAATAACTGTTCTGTGGACAATCTCGGTTAAACCAGAAAACTGATCACCATGTGCCATTAAACAGTATATTTTTTAACCTGTAAGTGTGTTTATTCTTTTGAAGATCTAGACATAAAATCCTCTTTACCCCAGGAATTTTAGATCATCTCTCCAACCAAAATAACAGTAGATAAGCATTTTAAAAAGGAAGGTATTTTATTTTCCAGATACAGTGTAAGATTCAATTCTATGAAAGGCAAACATACTGAATTCTTCCAGGCCATTCATTGCAGTGAAGTACATAGAAAATCGCAGAAAGGATTTTATTGTTCTAAAACACCCAGCAGGCAGTACAATTATCGAATATCTTAAATGATTAATTAGAGAAAATTCTATTTCCTTCAGTTTTGTACCTCATATTTTTTATTCTAGAGAAATATGTTTTTAATATTCGTTTAATATTGATTAAATACCCAAGCTTTCCACATTAAAACTAAATTGAAAGCATGCTTTTTGCAAGTGAATATTAAGCAATCTGTCAGTGAGAAAAACTCAAGTTAAAGAATCAATGCAGAAAGTTTTTAAAATAAATCAAATGCAAAATGACTGAACTACCCCCATTTTGTTTATCAAGAACTATTCTTGTGTTTTGCTTTCTTCACACAAAAGGATAATCTTAACTGGTGACTATTTGATACCCTTTTCTTTACCCAAATGGGGAGTCTGACTTTCCAGCCACTGGGTCATGAATGTCTCTTGATACCTCTTGCTGACTTTTCCCCTGAGAGGTGCTAAAAGTCACTTTTGGCAGGTCGCCATAGAGATGCCAATGTCAGATTGCATATTGATCATGAAATGTAAAATGTCCCCTAGACTTGATGCTATTTATTATTGATTAGGTGCCTCTGTCATGTTGACTGGAAACTGATGCTCTCCCTAGAAATGACATCAGTCTTCCAGTTGTATGAACTCACTGTACTCGACAGTTGAAGCTTATATTAAGTGATGTTCTAGCTTTCTGCTTCATGAGTCCTATGCATACTACTTGATCATCTTGAGCACACTGGCTGTATCTAATTATTGTTGGGTTTTTTTTTTTTGAGGTCCCTTCTCACTCAGCCACAAAATGTAAGGTTTGAATAACTCCATATGCATTAGAGTCAGGCCTTCATTTAAGGTGGTTTTTGCATTCTAGCACCATCTGAGCCCTGCTTTCCCCCTTAAAATCATTTTAATACTTTTAAGTTATAAGTAATTGCATTAGCTACTCAGAAGAAAACAGAAAATTGTTTTTCTAGTTCTAATTTGCCAAGCATTTTTTCACATTTTGAGTGGGGATAAGTTCATAAAAGGAAACTTGATAGTATGACTATAAAATCTGATGTGAAGATCTATGACTTCAGAGTGGCTAGTCTAAGTATTTTTTGTATACATAATCTTCAAATGATAATGAGCAAAGATTAATGATTTAAAGCAATGAAAAGATGTTATAGAATTACGGTTTTTTAAATTTCTTTTCTCTCTTCTTTTGTTTTATGTTTGTGTATCAGTGTCTGTGTACAATAGGTATGCATTGTCTTTGTAGACCAGATATCCTGGGACTACAATTACAGATGGTTTTGAGCTGCACTTGGATGTTTGGGGTTGAACCCAGGTCCTTCCAATCAGTGCTCTTAACCATTCAACCATCAATCTAGCATCGAACATTGCATCCTTTAAAACAATAAATTTCAGAGGGTGAATTCTATTGTCATAGTAAAGCCTTCCAGAGCTCCAAGCAAGAAGAATGCTTGACTGAGCTGTCATTCTGAAATGATATATATTAAGATCTTAGATACTAAGAATCCATCCTGAGCTTTCAATTAACTACTGTATGCTCATTCTCAAAGTATAACAGAAACTTCTAATATTTAATATTTGACCTTATTAATTCATTTTACTTCCTAGGCTGTATTGATTGGTTAGACCCATATCTGACTTCAGGAGTCTGGTCATTTAAACACTTGGTGGGATTTACTGATGAAATGGAGTTCATTTAGTTCATTTTCCATATGAACCACAGCCACACTGCAAGGTGTAAGAAAAAAACCTTGTGTTCAAGTGATTGTATACTTGCATCCACCAGAAGTTATCCTAGCTCTGTTTGTGAGACTTTTTTTTTTACTTAAATAGTTCAATTTTAAGAATTAATATTAAAATTAGTAAAGACATATGAAGAAGAGATTAAATGAGAAGACAAATGCTGTTGGCAATGGAAAGGTGTGTCCCTTTGAGAACCCCACTTAAAAAGTAGGAGATTATCATCTTGGAAATATAATTGTGAAGTTCTGAGCTCTCAAAGTCGACTGATTGTCAAAACTTACTCTGAAGTGACAAAAAATGGACAGATGTTCTTTATACCATTTGATAAGAATGTTCTGATACTTTACTGTATACACTTGTATGATTACTGGGCACCTCCCCAGACACATTCTGCTGCCAGAAGCCCTACATTACCTTTGTCAGTTGAGACCTTCTGAAGCACATCTGATAGATATTTTCATATGAAGGATTATAGATACATATTCTCCTCTTTCAATTATGCTAAACTTCAGGACATATGAAATACTCCCTGTAAATATAACTATCAACATCCTCACACATCTTTACTTATTTAGGATACATTTGAAGAAAGAACCAATACTCCTCATAGTTTGGTAATACTAAACAAACAACAACAATAAAATAAACCTCAAAACCTTAGCCATGCTTAAATTTTTACATCGGGTTTTTTGTTCTCTTAATACCCAGCTGTGTTTTTTTGTTTTTTTTTTTTATTCTTTACATATTTTAGATTTTAGCCCTGTATTGGATATGTAGTTGGTAAAACTATTTTTTCCAGTCTTTTGTCATTTTAAATGATGGTGTCCTTTACCACACAGAAGCTTTTTAGTTTCACGAGGGTCTATTTATTGGCTGTTATTCTTAGTGTTTGTGCTATGGGTGCTTTGTTCAGAAAGCCTTTTTCTGTGAATTCAAGATAATTCTCTACTTTTTCTTCTGTCAGATTCAGGGTATCTGATCTTCTGTTGAGGTCTTTGGTGCAAATCTCCAAGATTTCTTGAGACTATTGTAGAAGGTCTTTTTCACTGATTTCTTTCTCGGTCTGTTTGTCATTTGTATATAGGAAGGCTACTGACTTTTGCATTTTAATTTTATATCCTGCTACTTCGCTAAAATGTGTTTATCAGCTTTAGGAGTTTTCTGGTGGAATTTTTAAAGACATTTACTTATACAGTCATATCATCTGTGAATAAAGATACTTTGACGTCTTCACTTCTTCCTTTCCTATTTGTATCCTCTTGATCTCCTTCATTTGTCTGATTCCTCACTAAGGCTTCAATTATATTGTTATATGCACACACTCACATATGCATATATATATTTCAGTGGAAAAGATGACTCATGTTGATGAAGAGGATGTGGGGTAAGGGAAAAAATTATCCATTGCCTTTGGGAATGCAATCTTATACAACCACTATAGAAATCGATGTAGTGGTACATCAGAAAAAAGGGAATATGTCTACCTCAAGATCTAGCTATACCACTCTTGGCCACATACCCACCGGGCTCTACACCCTATTATAGAGACACTTGCCCAACAATGTTCATTTCTGTCTACATATAGTAGCCAGAAATTGGAAACATCCTTGATGCTTCTCAACAGAGGGATGGGTAAAAAAAAAAATGTAGTACATTTGTACAGTAGAATATAATTCAGCTATTAAAAAAGTAAAATCATGAAATTTGCCAGTACATGGATAGAACAAGAAGAAGAAAAAAAATGATGCCAAGTGATGTATTCCAGAGCCCAAAGACAAATATGGTATGTGTTTGCTTATCTGTGGATGTTAGCTGTTAAGTCTTGGTTAATGGGGCCACAGTCTATATAATCACTGAAGTTAAGTACAGAGTAAGGGACCAGAGGCAGGAATGCAACTCTCTAGTAAGGGCAAGTAGGACAGAGCCTGATGAATGGATGGTGGGTTGGGGAACATAAAACAGAAGGATCAAACGGGGATTGTGAGTGAACTGAGGGCACTGGAGGGAATACATAGAGTGGGAACTAAGGCCAAATGCCATTTGAAGGGTTGTATGAAATACTAAAGTGTAGAAGTTTCTTAAAAACAATATATTTTATGAAAAACATCTATTGATAAAATAGAAAGGAGATAAAAATAAAATATTTTTAAAAGAAAAAAAAAATGCCTAAAGTTAATTTAAAATACGTCTGCCCATATGTTTGTAGTTGGGGCTATCTGTGTTGTACACAGCAGTGGTTTTCCAGCCATGACTTGTGTTATTTAGCTCTTGTGCATACAATATAGAGAACCCATTAGGGAACATGCGTGGGTTAGAGGACACAGTAGAGAGCGACCATTCCAAAGGAACATTTAAGGGTCAGATTAAGTAGCACAAATGCAAAATGAAATGCTGCCTGTCACGTTTGTACCTGGCACATAGCCAAGCCCCTCCTTTATTCTTAGCTGTGTCTTGAGTTAAATCAGTTCCTTATGTGCCTGGTATGCTTAGTGCCTCTGCTTATCCTGCACAGACACAGAATAAATAATAAACAATGTACTAACTCTGCCCAGAATAATACACCAGTATTCACAGAGGACAATGAAATCCCCCAGTTTGCATGGACACTTCATTTAAAGAAATATGAAATGGTTGTATTCATTTTCATATTTTAGCTTACCTGCTCTATGATCTGCAAATGTGGGTTCTTGGGAAGATTTTGATTAGTCATATGGCATGCTAGTTGCAGGCTTGGTGCAAGCACTGAGTGGTATCTTTGGATTCAGTCGTGGGACAAAAACAAGCAAACAAAATTAACAGGAAAGCAAACAAATGCATTGGGGAGTTGACTTCCCAGTGACACTAAATGTGTGATTTCCAAGACTGAATCTCTTAAAACAAACAATGTGTGTGTGTGTGTGTGTGTGTGTGTGTGTGTGTGTGTGTTGGTACTGAAATTAACCTCTCTAATTGAAAATTCTTTTTTTGATGAAAATGACTTTGAGGAAAAAAAGTTTAACAATCTTGGGTAACATTAAAGAAGACTCTAATCTTAAACTCTTAAACTCCAACCCTAAATTCACTGTATGATTTCTGTGTTGCTCTCTTTGAATTTTAGCCTTATATAAGTTATTTAACAAAATATTCTTACTTTAAAGTCATCAAGCAATTATCTGAGAAGTTTTCTACATTTCTCTGCCATTTTGGGTATAAAAATTTACACACAGATCAAATATGTCTAGAGTGTGTGTATATGTTGGAAACAAGATATGTAATGTAGTCCCGATTTGCATCTGTTATTTTTGTCTCTGCCTCTTTCTCTGTCTTTGTCTATCTCTGCATTTGAGTGTGCATTATTGTGTATGTGTGTGTGCACACATGTGTGTGTGAGTTTGAATGTGTTTGTATATGTATGTGTGAATGTGTATGTTCTGACTTTTAATATTGGGTGTGAGCATCTGTAGTTTTCACAGAGCTCTTAAAGAATTACATACTTAAAAACAGGAATTTAAGTTGTACATACGATATTCTCAGAGGCGATTTTGAAAACCAGTTTTTATGAAGCCTTATTTCTTAATGGTTTGGGGAGGTCCACTGACATTTGATTTCAGTTCAATATTTTAACAGTAATAGCTATTAAAACACATTCAAATATTCTGCCTACTAAATCTTAATACATTCTAGACCACCAACACATTGACTTTTGCTGCCAGGCTAATTTATTTCTGTGCACACTTTAACATAAAATTGTTCTTACCATCTCTGAAACTATATTTGAATTTAAGAGCATGTGTCAATAATTAAAATGGTTTTTAGCTCAGTGCTGGTCCTGGTTCTGGTTGTTCTATACCTCATATCCGTGCATGTTTGCACACACACAATGTAATACCCTCCTATTTGTCTGCATTGTACTATTTCATGGATTTGATGGGTTTGTGTGTGCACTGCTATTGTTAAAAAGAACAACTTATTTTAGAAATTGTACTGATGGTTGTGTTAACATTAACTGACAAGTGCTTGGATGCTGGGTTTGGAAAAGTGCTGTCTCTCTTACTAGTTTGTTACTTTGGTAACAAACACGACTCTAACTTTCTTCCTTCGAAACTGATCCTCCTAATAACTGCCTCTCACAATCCTAGGGAAACATTAGCACACTGAGCTCACACCAGCATGCCAACCTTATACTGTCTTCAGTAAATGACGTTTTCATTATAAAAAGATTTGAAAGTACTACAACATATTAAAATATTTTATAAACAAATTTATTTAAAATTTATAAAATTTTGTGGCTCAATAGTAGGACTTTAAAAACATCCATCCTAGTTTTAAAGTGTGTGTGTGTGTGTATGTGTGTGTGTGTGTGTGTGCATGCATGCGTGTGATGCACATAAGAGTGCACATTCCCTCAGAGGCCAGAAGAAGGCAATAAATCCTGTAGCTGGAGTTTCAAGTAACTGTGAGATGACTGATGTGGGTGCTGGGATTCAAACTTGCGTCTCAGGCAGGATCAGCCAGCACTCTCAACTGTTGAACACTTTCTCCAGCCCCATAATATGTCTTCCTTGTTTGTTTTATTTAGAATTAAATTGCTTCAGTTTCTCAAAACTTTTATATAAATGGATATGGAATGGTTAAGAGATGAGTTACACTATAAATAATTGATGATGAGTTATATTTCACATTTTCGCAACATCTTTAAATTGAGTGCCTCAGTTTTCAGATGGCATTAAGCTTTCCTGAATAGTGAAATGCCAAGCAGTGGTAGGGGGTGGGGAAGAGGAAGCCCACTGACATTGTCAGTGGCTGAAAAGGACTTGGAATTGCTCCAGCATAGATGGTAAGTGAGTGAAATGGAAAAGTAAAAGTGCAGTATGAGAGGTCCATGAAATGCTACTCCCAGCATCTCCTCCCCAAGGAGTCACAGCTGTAACCTGTAACTTTGCTGGGAGATTCCCCAAGGCAGTATGTTTCCAGCAGACATCATAATCATTGCTTTGATTTATGTCTTAAGTCATGCCAAAGGCACACATGCTGAAGAGGTGGATGTCAGTCTGCTGCTCTTCTCGGAGCCTGAATCAACTAAGGAGCTGCTCTCTTTCGGATGAAGTTGCCTCACTCAGGGCGTGCCTCTGCTAAGGATAGCAGGACTCTTTCTCTGCCACTCTTTTTACCCAGATATGAGATGAGATGCAAGTCCACCACGCTGTATTGTACTGCTACAATCCCAGTGACAGCATTCTATGACAGGTCAGTGGCAATCAAAACAAGAAAATATTTTATAGATGATTCTATGAATTTTTTTATCATTTTTATCATTTATCATTTTTTCATTCTTAATAAATAATTTCCATAAATCCTTTTATATTTTGAAGTAGATTTTAGTTTCTTATCTATATATATAAGTTAGTTTATTGCTGTATATGATAACTTATGTTTTCAACATTTTATTATTATTTTTATCACTTATTAAATTTAACTGTTTCCTATATATATGCATATATGCATATATATGTGTGTGTGTCTATATGTGTGTATATACACAGATCTCTCTATATATGATCCATTTTGCTGTCACCCTCACCTTCTCCTATCTGCTTCTCTCTTTATGTGACCAGATCACAAGCTCTTTTCTCTCTCTCTCTCTCTCTCTTGTTTTTTGTTTTGTTTTGTTTTGTTTTTTGTTTTGTTTTTCAAGACAGGGTTTCCCTATGTAGCCCTGGCTATCCTGGAACTCACTCTGTAGACCAGGCTGGCCTGGAACTCAGAGATCTGCCTGCCTCTGCCTCTCAAATGCTGGGATTACAGACGTGCGCCACCACTGCTCCTTTCTCTTATTCATGCCTTTTGCTTTGTTTTGTAAACCACCGAGTTTTCCTGTGCCTGCCTTTGTGAGCATGGAGCTACCTATTTGAAAGGGATGTGTTTATCTGTGGGAGTATCTTCTTCAGGAGTCATCAATAGTCTATGCTTTCTCTAGTAAAAGCCCGGAAAATACGGGTATCTCTGATACTGCGGAGAGACCCAGTCTTCAGTGGGCAATTGTAAATACCCTCTGCTATTGTGAGATTGTGACTCCAGTGGCTGTGCCGCTCCAAACGTCAGTTTCATAGCCCTTCTGGCTATCCTCTATGTTCACAGAGTCTTAGAAGCCGTGGTTCGAACGTGCTGTTTAGGGCTGAGCACTGGAATGTTTCTTATCCTCAGCACTTCAAGCAGCCATGTGCCTGTGCATTCACTGCTGTCCATCGCAAAGACAAGCTCCTGGATTAAGGACCGAGAGTAGTGGTTTTCTACAGGTATAACCATAAATATTTAGAATACCTCTTAGTGCTGTATTAATTTAGCTAAACAGGTAGTAGTAAGTTAGCTACTAGAATATAAGACCTCTTTAGCCATAGGTTTTTAGTCTTGTTTATAGTGCAGGGCTTGAATGCCTTCTTGTGGAATGGGCCTCAAAACCAATTAGAGAGTAGTTGGTTACCTCCAGAACATTGATGCCACGATTGTACCAATGTGTTCATCTTGCCTGGCAGGTGTTGTAGTTCTCAGTTGAGTAAGACCACTGATGCCTTTTCTTTCCTGTCATTCTGTAGTGTGTAGTTTTGGCTACACAGCTTTGAGTTCCCGGCAGGTGTGCACCCACCCAGGAGCGATCTCAGATAAAACACACACACACACACACACACACACACACACACACACACACACATTAGCTCCTTTACTGGCTCAATGGCTGGGCTCTTCTAAGCCTCCTGCAGATAGCATGCCCTTACCTTTACTCTTCGCTCAACATCTCTAAATCCGCCCTCCTCTTAGTTGCCCGGTTAACTTCTGTGAAGCCCATTGGTCTTGCTGCCCAAGACACTTTAAGGCTGTCCTTCCATGGGCTGCTTCCTTTTTCAGATTACATTTTGGAAGATCACCCCTGTAGCTCCAAGTCTGTTCTGTCTCTCTCCCCCAAGTATCTTCATTCTCTTCCTCTCTCCTAGCCTGTGGGTGCCTGGAAGTCTTGCCTCTTTCTTTCTGCCCAACAATTGACAGCTGGGAACTTTATTGTTTGATCAAGAACCAATTGGGAATAAGGACCTTCAGCATGAGTAATCATAGATATCAAAGCATCAGAGCCACTCCTCTGCATCAGTCTGTATTGCAGCTTCCAGCACTAAGAAAGCTGGCTCAGTTCTTACTTCAAAGTGGATAATAATGACATTTTAAAAGCATTCAACATCACTAATAATAAGAGAAATGTCAACCTACTTTGAGACTCTAACTTGCCCCAGTGAAATTTCTATAACATAAACAAATCAAACAACAAATACTGACAAAAATGTGGGTGAAAGAGAAAGTTACTCTCTTTTGTTTCGAGATTTATCTGGTGTATCTACTATGGAATCATTTCTGTGAATCCTCAAATGCCTAAAAATAAAACTACCACATGATCCAGCTATATCTTTCCTGGGTGTTGGAAAGGACTTTATTTCATGCTAAAGAGATATTGCTCATCCATGTTTACTGCTGCCCTAGCCACAGAAGCTAGGAAATGGAATCAACTTAGATGGCCATCCACTGAAGAATGGATAATGAAAATGTGGTACCCATTTAACTTCCACTATGTAGTGAAATAAAATAAGGACATTCTCAGGTAAATGGACAGACATGGGAAAATTATACCATGTGAGGTAATCCAGGCCAAGAAAGACACATGCTATTCACATCTCTCATATGAATTCTAGCATCTACTCTAGGTTTGTGTTTTCCAACATTCTTTTATTCTGGGTTATTATCTGAATTTAGTAGATTTTTATTATGTTTCCTTCCAATGTGAAATTTGATGGATAAATTTTTCTACATCTGAGGTTTCCACTTTTGTGTATTGTCAAAGATCAGTCAGAATAACCAGTAATATCATTTTCCATTATGACAGATGATTTTTATATTTTATCTTTTGCAAATCTGGAGTGATGAGATTCAAGAGAAGGAATTAACCTTGAGGTCACTGTAATGCAAATCAGAACATTCTACTTAGAGACAGATGGCCCAAGTGTCTTATTTATTTTGATTCTAACAATCGCTGTATATTCTCTCTTATAGCAAATGAATGGAGCCCAGGTGGAGCTAACTGTTCATATTGATTAAAAACATGTGGCTTTTATCTGAAACTGTCATACTGTGAGGATAAAAGGTGACTATTCCCCATCATAAAATACCTCCAGGGATGTTTTATCAAGACAAGGGAATGCTTGGAGTTTTAACCTTTGCATGGATAAAATTTTCATACAAAATCTTTCATACAAAGATCTCTCAATTGTCAGAATTATGCCAGAGGTGACTTTTGGTCTCCACTGCCTGATGGAACAATTGTAATACAACTGTATACTTGAGGGCAAAGAATGCCAGCAGTCACACTCCAAGAATGGCATCAACAAAACTCAGTAAGTATACCAAACATAGTGCTGGCTTAGAAGGGATTGTGCCCCCTTGTTTTTCTTAAGTTATTTCTTTATGTGACTATCATGCCTATTTTCAAAAAATAAGCACCCTTTTTTTTTCACATCAAAAGCTCAACGTATTTCATACACTATGCAAAGCCTTTGGATAACCAGCAAACAGTGAGAAATAGGGTTTTATGTTTCTTTTCTTTTCTTTTCTTTTCTTTTCTTTTCTTTTCTTTTCTTT